>LD688936.1:5739956-5779696 GCA_003118335.3 Papilio memnon
CCATAAGTTGCTGCCAACATCAAGGAAGCAAGATTGCCATGATTTGTCATCATGTCACGTCATTTTGACATTAACAATTGAGAACTGACAAATATAAACAATAAAATAAAGTTTTTATAATTTTATGCGGATGAAGCCGCGAAGGAACAGCTAGTTTATAATATTTGTGTTCTATTTGTCTGTCAAAGACGACGATATTTCGCAAGTAATATCGCTTTTGACACAGTTTTGCCTTTGAAACAAAACATATTAGTTTAAACTCTGGAAGATCGCTTTAGTTTTGTTCCTATTTCGAGATACCAAGGGAGCAATAAATTGAAGTTAAGATTAGAGTTTGGAGTTTTGAAACAGAGAAATAAAATAATCTATTGGATCTGCTGTCTCCCCAAATTGTGACATTTGATATGCCATTAAAGTTAAGAATTACAAGTAAGAAAAATCGACTAAAGTTTAAAGTCTTTCCCATGTTTACTGTTGTACTATATGTTTAACAGATTTTGTTGAAAAAAGCAATTTAAAACTTAAGTAGAAAAAATATCAGACAATAAACGACCTCTAAATCAAGTACACACACAGAGTTGGTGAGAAAATTAAATGTTTTCTTCAAATTGATTTTTTTACAAAGCCATTAAAAGAATATTAGACGCTTTCATTTCGTCTGAAGGTCGATAAACAAAAAACGTACTCGGGGACCCAATATTTAAGGAAAATTTCTTAGAAATCACAATATTCAATGAGTCAGTAGGTAAATGAAAGCGACAACGCCCACGTCTAGGTTCCCTCGCCCTAGTAATTATATTTACGATCCAATCTATTAAATTACGACTACAAACCTGGACAAGTAATTATTTTTACGATCCAATTTATTGAACTATAATTTAAACTGAAGTCGCCTCTAATATCATGTAATATTTAAAAAAAAACACAAACAAATGTCTTGTTTACACAAATCATGTGATGAGTGATTAATAATAACGATCGAGACATTAAAAATGCCGGGGATAAAGTAGATATTCGTTTCGATCTCTCACTCTAATCAAGTGCAGATAAACTTCATGTTACAATCAGAGACATTGAATAAAACTTGTGCTACAATAGGGGAACATTAATAAGCCTAAAGTTTAGATTTTCATACACTCATCAATAAAGAATCGATATTGTTTCATTAAAATATTACAATACATTTATTTCTCAATGACGTAACAGGGAAAAAAACATAACAGCTGTTACGCGACAATACAGAGTATTGTCTGGCATTGCTTTGTGTTCCTACGAAATAACTTTAACAGATCTCCACTCGTTTATTTGCAAATAAAAAGAAAGACGAGACAATAGTCATAAGGTCACCAAGCAGCTGCCTTTTAGCAGACTGTCCATAAGTTAGTAGAAAACTGTATGTTAAGTGTGTAGCCGATTTAACAAAAAATATGAATATTGTATGAACACCCCTGATCACGTTAGGGACACCCTTGTGCATCTATAACTTATTACAATGTAATGTCTAAAAGGAAGGATTTTCCTACTATTTGACTTAATGTGGTAAACGTACGTACCGCATCGGTTTATGCAAGAAAAGTTCCACGATTGCATTTGGTTCAGGGGCAACGCTGGAACGTCCAAATTATAGAAGCCGAACATAAAAACTGACGAGTGTCGAAATGTTTTATTGTGCAACTATTTTTTGCTGGCATCCGTCCCCGGATAGAATTATTTTGCACTGTCTAGTAATTGGTGCCGCGTGGGCAATTGGTAAGCGTGAGGTCACAAACCCAATCATTACCCACAACGCCAACATGCCAATATATTCCAACATGCCAATAATTAATTGCTCTATCACGCCCTTGACACAACATGTGCCAATCAGACGACCAATAAAACAATACAAGTTATCTCTCTATTGCAAGGTATTGAACTATTTATTATCTTTTAAATGAATACTACTGCACGTCATTTTTCTATTGTTCTTTATTGCTTCTTTTACAAAGAATGATAGACAATTACTTAACTTTAACGTGTATTATTACGCTCATAGAAATTATTCACTAATCAAACTAAAAACATTTTTTTAATTCAAACATTACTAAACTAAAGTTTGTTACTGACATTAGTGCATGACGATTTGCAAAAATATTATTACAAACATACCGCAATGCCGTAAAATGTGATAGCATTTTCGGCAAACATCATTCGCAGTTTTAAAACAAAATATTTGAGTCACGATTACAAGCGGCATTAGTGCGGAAATATCCAAATCACGAAATAACAGTTGACATTTGAATTACATTAAGCATCGTTGAGATCTCTAGTTCTTTTTAATTGTTACGAAAAACTTCATAAAAAATCGTGTACAATTCCATCAAGGTATGATATTCAAGTCTGTAAACTGAAATTTGTAACGGTACTAATAGTTGCTAACATTTAAATGCAAAAAGTAGTTCCACTTAAAACAAAAACAAACAATCCATGCGTAAAATAAGTCAATGTCAATCGTCATGCCTATTTAGTGCAATATGGCGCAATGATAAAATTACGACAGCCGATAAGATCATAAAGTAGTCCCATCGTGATAAATAGCGAGAGAAATGACGGCATCCAATTATGAGATATGACACGATTACGTCGAGTTTACGACTGACCGCGGAGACTGCAGACACTGGGACCCGGGAAGCTGCGACGAATGAATAAGTCACGTTCAGAGAGCATTGGGATTCTTCGTAGTCGCAGTAAAACAGATAATTTAACGATACGACCATAAAGAACACAAAGGTAATAAGACGAAACAAAAACCAATATCGACACTCATCTAAATAACTAATCAATGCTTTTTTAATGTCACCTGCGTTAGGCACTTATATAAAATGTTTGTTTTAGACAACATTAATTTCACGTCTTAGCTAAATCCTTTCCCATAAAAAGCTAAGGAATTTAAAGCTCTTAATAGTTGAAAACAAACGAAGAGATCGCAAAATGAGTAAAACATTTTTTTAAAAGAAATTCCCGTCTAGTGTTGAATTTAATTCTATTAAGGGTGTTTAAAAGTCTTAGTAATAGCACGTGTCAGATGAGATTAGTCCGATAGTAAGAGAGGAGTTGACTGAACTAAGTTTTTTGCCAATGTATTCAGTGTACTCGGAGCACTAACGGTATCATTGACACCAAGTTCGTAGCCCCAACTATAGGGATGATTACCTCCTCAATTAATCAACTGCTAATGGAGTGTGCTTTAGAGCGCGCGCACACCTTTGACTAAACCATAGCACAACTGTTTAGTCGCACTTTGATTCCTATGAGCTTATACGGAGGTGCGCAGACTACTCGATTTTTAGTTGTGCAACTAAACAGTTGAATTGACTGCGAAACAATCGACATTCGCAGCATAGTTGCGATCTTTTTTTTTATATGGTGCTGCGTTATTTTCACATTTTCAGATGAAAGGGAATTCTAAATTGATTTATATAAAACAATCGTTTAATAAGACATTTAAGAGTTAGTAATAAATAATCCATTAAAGACTTTATTACAATTTCAACGTTATACAGCCGACGTTAAAAAATATTTACTCAACTGGTGAATATTTTTTTAACAATACAATTCGTTTACAAACCATATACGCAGTTTAAGCTTCTTAGAAGTTGACGTGTAAGCCTTTTGAATGAAAATTTCCCGTAAAGTTCTACACAAAAGAATTTTAAATGTAAAAAATCTGCGACCTTTGCGCTTGCAATCGTTGCTTTTTATGCGGGCAAAATGCACAAAAGCTTATATATTCTCAACATTAGTCTAGATTGGTATAATCGGAGATTTCTTCTTCTTAACTTTAAGATTATTACAATATCTTATAGCGCAGTAAAATTTCTTATTTTTGACTTAAAACGAGAAGTTTTAAAATTCAAAGGTCCAATTTTTGTATAATATATGAATAATTGTTATGTTTTCTTGAAGCTTTATACATCAAAATTGAATATTCACTGATACGGTATTTTAAAAATAAATAAAGAGACTTATTAAACACGCAGATGACTACTAAAGGAAAATTATCATGTGTTTGTTCATACAAGTTAATAACTTGCCTTACAAAAACGCGCACATTAAGTTAAACAATGACCTTTACTGTAACGTAAACGAAATACATTCCAAAGAATGGGGATAATTGAAAGAAATCGTATACAAAGACAACAAAGCGAGCGCGTGATATTCTTATGGCAGGAGTCAGTTGATTCCTCGAGACATTACATGTGGGAAGATTTTGTTACCGAGAGATATTACAACGCCCACACGTTGGCTTCAGAGGGCACACAATTTCACACTTCGCTAACTTCGATCAATAATGATAATGTTATTTACTGTATACCATCGTGTAAACAAACATCAATTATTCATTTTCATATTTCAAATGTAATTTTTAAATTGCTTACATTAAAATTAAATGCATTAAACAACAATTATTATTTGTCGCGATTGTTTCAGCTCCAATTAGGACGGGCGTTTTTATAACGCGCGTTAAAATTGGATAAACAAAACAAATGCATTTCCATGTATCTCTTCATACGGGAAGCCTTTTACGAGATTACTGGGCGAATGAAACAAGGATATTAAAACGATAGCGTCAAAAATCCGCCAACGCTTCGCGTTAAAAAAGCGCCGGTGCGAAAAATATTTGAGGGGTTACAGTATGGTTTTGTAAATAAGTTTCGACAGTAGAAATGGATTAAACACGAGTAATTTAATTACCACATCACTATGTGGATGGATGTTTTATGGCACATAAACATTTGCCATCCAGCCAGTTAGGACACTCATGGTCAAACTGATATGTGTACATCATTTTAACTGTTCAGTCCAATGCTGAACATAAACTTCGACCTCTATCAGTTTACCGTGGTAAGTGCAGCATAAAAGCTTAATATAAGCGAATTGACCTCTTGCAGATGTTTTAGAAGTTATAGATGTCCCTAACCAATTGAACATCAGTTAAACAAAATTAGGCAAATAAGACATAATATGTTACACCTGTCAAAACTATTTTTTATAACTACTTTCTAAGTATAACATTGAGTCATAGTTCAGTGGAACTAAGTTCAACTATAAAACAAATTAATTGAATAGGTACAACCTTTGACAACTCACATGGAAGGTAATTAACTTTATGTAACTCACTTGTTACCATTTAATTTTCACTCGCATTCGACATCAAAAGTAATTCTTTACGACTCGCTCGTTTCATTGTAAAATTATCCAGGCACACCTTTTATGAAAAAATACGCTACTATGCATAAAAATACCTCTGGGAAAATAACCACAATAGTTTTCCATATTACTCATTCTAATGTCATCACATTCATTTCACCCCCATTTAATTTACACTAGCTTTCGCCCGCGACTCCGTCCGCGTGGAATAAAAAAAAAATTAAGTAGCCTATGTGTTCTTCCTGACTATCCCCTACATCTATACCAAATTTCCTCGAAATCCGATCAGCCGTTTAGACTACAAACTCTAACAAACATCTATCCATCCATCTAAACATTCGCATTTGTAATATTAGCATGAAGTATGATTTGTGGCATAGTTAGTTAATCCTCATTAATAAAGATGTATACAAACAAACATTATTTAATCACCCAAACAAATTGTTGGTTTGCAAAGATTAATATAATAGTTCTATCAGTTTTCTAATCAATTTGAAATTGAATTAAAACAAACCAAAAACATCGCTATAAAAGAACTACGTTTTAATCAGAACGTTAAACATGTTTTGATAAGAAAATTAGATATTTATGAAAATAAAATGTAACATATGAAACCACTCAGAAAACAAATCATGCAGATCCACTCTATAAAGTAAACAACTTTATCAGAGCCATTCTGTCTGCGATTCCTCCATATTGTTAATGAAAGATAACACAACCAAGACTGGCATAATGTCTACAAGCACAACACAATATTCATTGGCAAGGTTACATCATTCGTATGTGAACAAACATTGGACAGAGTAAACACAGACATGGAAAAATTACACTGTGCTTACATTCGATTAAACAAACTCGTATGATACGCCTGTGTGTGGTACAATACTTATATGCTTTTATTTTATCGGAACCAGTATTCAATGAATTGGAATAGATTTGACGGATCGTTTTAGCATATTACTGACTCTAGACTCTTTAACTATGGTAGAGCCCGCTTTAACATCTTCGCACGAATCGGTCGGCTCGCCCGGTGCAGTACCACGACCACATAGAAGACAGGTGTGAAGTGGAAGCAATTCCGAGTTTTGTCTGATGAGTGTTGTGCCGGAGGCCCATGTTTAGTCCCTTTTCCTTTCCACCCTTTTTCTTAAAAGAAATTGATGGAAATAACCTCTTTATGTGCGTTTTCTTCGTCGGTTAAGGGTAGGCAACGCATCCGCTATTGGCAGCGGTCGCTTCGCCATTTTGGCGGATTCAGGTGACCGCTTACTCGTTCGCCACCTTATATTATATAAAAAAAGATAATATAAAATATAGGGGTTTATAATTAAAAACCCGAATAGCAAATAAAGTTTAAACATTATTGAAAAATTTTGATATGCCTTTATCGTCCAAAGAAAAAGCGTATCAATCATGGATTACTCGTACAATATTTTAATCGGTGGTTAAAACTTTTCAGACAGGCTCTGTCTGGCTAAACTAGGCTTTGATAATAAAATCACAATTTATTTCGACTGAAACACGATAGAAAATAAATAAATCTCGGGGCGTTTCCATTTAATTTCCAACTATGTAAACTCCAAAAAACATTGTCAGCGAATGATATCCAACCACAATTTGTTCGTTCTTTCGTTTAATTAGTCAGAGATCGATCATAAATCATTAACCTACTTTGAAACTCACCAATCAATTACGGTTTAATCGAAAAGCAGATAAACGATACCAAGAGCTTGTTTTCTTGACCTTGCGTAAATACAAGTCTACAAATGAACCCTATTTACTGTAATAGCTTCAACTGATGTAAAAACAAGGAAGAAGGGAACACGTTCCAATTGGGAGAGGATTGTCGGACCGCATTGAACGTTCGTAATTTTCTACCAACTTGAAATTGGAGCGCATTTCCACAGACACAATCCAACCAGAACAATCTACATTTGATCTAACTTTAACAAAGAACAATATTTATTTATACTATAAAACGTAATTTTTGTTTAGATCATTTTAGAAAGGATGTTACCAGCCTGTAATTTACAAACCTACCTAAATTATTATTACTTAGGAAAGTTGAGATTCAGTTTTGTTAAAAGAGGTATTTACAAATCTCGTTATTTTAATTTGCTTTAAAGGTAAAGAATTAGTAACAATTTTATTCGTTAAAAGCAAAACCTAAACATGAAATAAAGGTGCAGTAAATTACATGACGAGAAATTAAAGTCTCCTTCAGGAAATATTACTTAAATAATTACCGCTGAACAAACATTTCTATTAACTGTGGTAATAAACTGATTACAAGCGAGACTCGGTGAGTTCTCAATGTCTCCGTAGAGATGTATTACCGGCGGAAATTTATTCCCCCGTCGCTTTGCGTCTGTTAAACGAAATTTATTACCATTGAATATTATACAACTGGCAATTCATTGAAAAATAAATAACCCAGAATTATCGCACACTTATTCTTACGCATACCCGGAAAAGGATACAGTTCGATAAACTTATCTTGTGCTTTAAGTTTGCAGTACTATATCAGGGGTAGCGAACCTTTACACATCAACGTCTCATATTTCTAAAGAATTGCTTAATGCGGTCATAGACCTGCATTCCATTAAATAACTTCGACTGTGATACATTCCGTAGCATAATAATTAATTTGCATTCGCTTTTTATATCACCTACTTCATACTTTTATCGTAGCAAATTATAGCACGTGTCCAGTGATTTGTAACCCCATTATACTTATATGACAGCTCACTACTTAAACCCAATTAAAATTTAAGGTAACAAAGGTATGGACAAACATACATAACAGCCGAAACCATTACTCTCATCAGACGTGCTATAAACTCAAAATAATGCACTGTACACTTTTAATTATAATTCACGGTTGAGGGACGTCGGATCAGATAATTTCTACGAATATAAATCATTGAATAATTAAAAAGGTTTCGTGATAACGCATTTCTAAACTTTATCAAACTTTTAATATTAGTTATTCAATTAATATTATTTAATTTTTACTTACATAATGAATTACAAAAAAAGAAACAAATCACGTTCAAAAATAATCCGGGTCCAAATTAAAAAAGGGTAAATTAAAAGCGGCCACTGTATAAATTTCCGGGTGAAATGGGCCAGTTAAATATAAAGTGGATTAGTAGAAGACGCGGTATATTATTACAACGGAAGGAACGATTTTTTATTTTTTCATTTCGTTGGTATCAAATGGTTCAATTAAAATATATAGTATGGTGAAAATGTAACAAACATTCAAGACAAACAAAAACATCCACTTAACATATTTAGCGCAACCGTGAGTTAAACTTACTGAGTTACTGAACTAAATATAATACAAAATTTAAATATAACTTATAATATATATAATAGGCTTGAAAGTTAATTATAAATTATGTAAATAAAACGTGGAATGGAATTTTAATTATCTAAACATAATTAGTTTAGAAAATTACCTTAATCTAGGTAAAATCTTCAAAGGAAATGGCGAAAGGCGAAAGAACAGGATTCCCACAAAAATTCAAGGAACTCAAACGGGTAAGATAAGTGCGTACACTTAAGATGCTCACGAAAAGAGATTACTCCCGAAGATTATTTCTAAGAAAGAATAACTGAAGGTTTTTAAAAGCCAAGGAAAGCTTTCATACATTAAATAAATTCCGGGCAAAAAATTGCAAGTAAGAATATCATAACGATACTAATGAAGAGTTCTATTACAAAATGTTACCATGCGTTTTCACTGCCGAAACATTGGTAGAAAAACGTAATGTCATGCCTTTTTAATCTATTCAAAACAAGGTAGATGGTAAATGTTGACAATAAGAAACTGGCACATTAGACTCGGATTTAAGTATATTAATAATTACATTTAAAGAAATATCATAACAATAAATTGTACATAATTATGACGCCAAGTAGAACAGAAATAAAATCTTGGCGACAAACATACACATATCAATGCTATTTGTATAACCAAAAACAATTACAGACAAGCATATATTAAAATGCTATAAAAGCAACCAAAAATAAAGCTAAAATCGTATTGCAAGTTTGCCAATTTCTGAAGACGCGCATTGATCTACGATCACATTTAAGCGAACGGCCTTCCGACATTGATTGATTAGCATCGTTTTCATTCGATCGACCTCAGGACAGACTGGGAATAGTTCACCTGGTTAATCAAAGGTCACTTGCTGGGAACATTTACCCAAGAGAGGGCAATATTCCCAAAATGCGACCAACCAAGATCATTTCACGCACAAAAATTTCAACATACTAATTCCAAATAAGCTTAAATGCTATTAGGACATGATTCCCAATAGTCGAAGAGCTTGGTAGAGACCTTTTAACATGACTATTGACGTTTCAATACTTTCTTATAATTTATAATATAATAGAATTACCAAAATTGTTACTGTTAATAAAAATATAGACAACAGTAACGAAGCCTAAAAACGTAACATTATCGATTAAACAAATAATAACATAAATGATTGAATAAAATAGCAGACTTCATAGTCATTAAAACATAAACAAACATGCCGCGCAAACCGTTCCTTAAAAATAAACATCGCGTGTTCTTAACCCGTTTATAGTGTTTCAAAATAAACAAATATAAAGGGAGCATGCCCAAATAGCTTGTTAAGTGGAACGCTGCACAAAACTGTCTTTTAGCATTACTGAATATAGCACAGCAATACTTTCTACATCCTTTAGACAATAAACAAAAGCCAAAAAAGCATCCGCTTTGTAAAATATTTTTTCATATTACATATCTGCTAGATCCTTCTTTAATTTAGGTAATGACTGGCAATAGGCGTAATTAACTCATTCAAAAATGTTACATCGTGGTATTATTACCATAATTAATTTGTCCCATAAAAAAAAACTAAAACAGGCGAACTACGATTAAAACGAAAGATATAAATTTAAAGGGAGCGTCAACAAGAAGTAAATTCTTAACAAAAAATAATTAAAGTTATAAATTCTACTTTTGTCCTAATTTACTATGCGTCGTGTAAGTTTTCTTTTCAAACTAGCTTTTGCCCGCGACTCCGTCCACGTGAAATTTAAAAATAAAAAAATGAAAAAATATAGCCTACGTTACTCACAGATAAATTGCCTTTCTAACGGTGAAAGAATTTTTAAAATCGGCCCAGTAGTTTTTGAGCCTATTCATTACAATCAAACAAAGTTTTCCTCTTTATGATATTAGTATAGATAACAAAAATTACTTTTCAATGGATGAACAATATTAATATGATACTAATACTTGTCGGACGTTATTTCAAAAGCTATGTCAAAGCCAACTGCTCATAATAATAATAAAAAATCTATAAATCGATTGGTAAAACTATTACATTATATTATAACAAAAATATAATAAGATTATCATACATCGGTTCTAGAAAATCCAAAACATAAATCCGATAATTATTCGATTAAGAAATTATTTACGTCAAGTCTGCCTGAAGTGCTTTTAAATTGTTTTTAATGCAGTGACAGAATGCAGATTAATCGGTGCTAATGTCAAATTTATTACAACTTTTAATATAAATAGTTTTGATCATTAAACTTAATTAAAACCTGTTGCTTGAGTCATTAAGCTGTTATTAACGATGTATTTTATGTAAGTCATGGAAGGATAAATATGTCTTACAACTGATACGTAATATGTATACTAAAAAGAAAACTGCAAATAACTCACAATGATTTATTGTTTGTTTTCTTCAAGTTTATTAACGGTAGAGTTAGAAAACAAAATAACCACAACATTTTATAAATCAACGAATAAAATTAGATAACATCCTCGTCTCGGAATCTTTTACTTTAAAGAAACCGATAAAAGATTGCGTATCACAAGATAAAGTTATGACATAACGTTGGCAATACGATAAAGATGTTAAAGTTAATTCAAAACAAAGAGGTTAATAGGATCATTTGCATTAACGGAACAATGCTAGAAAACTGCACTTTGCACTTACTAAGGCTCGTTAAGATAGCAACGTTGCCTACAAACTGCAGAAAGCATGTCGCCAACTAGATCATAGTAACAATGCAAGTGACTTTTGCTGTTGTTAAAAAATAAAATTTATATTTCTTAGTAATAACAATAAATTTGTCTATATTGTTTTAAATGTGAGTTATAAACAAGATATGAATTACAGAGTAAGATAAATGGTACACAATCCATTAAAGTTTATAGCCCTCAAGTCATAGAAGCATCGGATGTTTCTCAGCTGATTGATGAATAAATAAACTCACCTTATATTACTGTAAACACAAAATCCCGGTACGAACGCGTAAACGTTCGAATGTAACGTAAACTTCCTTTGTGCACTTTGTTCAAGAACTCTAGAGTAGAGACACTAAATTCTTTAAGTATAAAATTTGCACTCCCGTAAGGGTCGTGAGCGTCACAGTGATAAAGGGCGTGCGCCTCCGTTGGCGGTCGGTCGAGGACTGGCATGCTTTGCCCGAGCACAAAGGCATCAGGTATTGCGACCAAAGATATTCGAGTCGAGCGTCTCTAATTGATGCGGCACGGACTGTTTTTGATAAGAACCTGTTGCATTGACATTAACTTATAATTTCAACAAAAAACGCTTTTAATTTATATGAGGAAACAACACGTAGAATGGCTCTAATTTTACAGTTGCATAGGGTTATTTTTTATCTGTTAAAGTATCTAAATATAAAATTAATAGCACTGCTTTAGAAGCAATGAACTTACACAAGTTGTGCAATGCAAAAGTGAGCAATAAAAGGACAAATTATTCCTAATAAAATGACATAAAACTGTTAGTGTACTTGTAAAGTCTGACTTGGTTCAATTATAATAAGTTTGCTCAGCACAAAACTTGGAAGGCTAATGCAAATACTCGAGCTTCGGAAGCGCGGCGCCGAGCGCGAGTATTGCAAAATGCGCCGCCCCGGTCTGTTGCCCAGCCACTGGGGACACCCGACTAACGACAAAATTTTAGGACACCATACTAACTATACAGAGTAAATTTTTCTGACTAGCCTGTTTATTAAGTATGGACGATTGTTACTACGACGACAATATTTTGATGACTTTCCTCACATAATGTATGTTTGTGACTACATAACTTCTAAACGGCTATGTGAAACTGGATGACATTTGGAATAGAGACGGATTACTTGAAAAGCATAAAGGTAACTTAGTTTTCTTTCAATTTTGTAGATTAAGGATGGTTTTATATAGAGCTGTAAAAAACCTAAAAGAATTAAGAAATTGAGAAACATTACAACATTCTTTTATGAATAAAAGGTCCTATAATTTTGTAAATGTTTTAGTGGTGACTAGACGTTATCTAGACAGGCTGTATAAGTATGACCATTTTGTTTACATATTTCTAAGAATAAAGTTATGCTTATTAACATTTACATATGGAATGTTTATGCAAAATATTATATTACAACAGTGATGCTACAATGTTTTTCTGTATAACATCTACTGTAAATGCAAATTCCATTTCCATTCCTAAGATTTGCAATATTTTTAGACATAACATATAACCTACAAGGTCAAATATTACTTGACCTCGAGGGAATATATTTTGATGTACCTACCATTTTAATTTACATTGTCAGTGATTGATGTATCTTTGTACTTCGATCTCTCGAAACGTTCCTCCTTGAAGGTAATATGGTGACAATAATAATAATTTAATGTGATTCTTCAGGACTTTATATCCTTAATCCTTACTATCGCATCTTTATGGAGGACGTACACGTAATGTACCCGACCGCAGTCGACCGTGGATAGAAAACTCTCCAGAGAACCAGTTAGAATAATATTACCCGAACTCACAAGTAGACTGTTCCAGACTTTGAATATTGGTTTACATGCTGGATAAGGCAAACTACAGTTATGAGATAATATTATTCCCAAGGACTACATTAAATTTTCGTTGCTTATTTTGGTCTGTGATAAAAATAATTGCTGTGACCTTTCCAGTAATTCTTAACTCATCCATACTAATACTAATATATTAATATACTAATAAAGCGTAAACACACACTACTTTGTGGCGTTGGATGTCAGCAATTACAGAATATTTTTGAATAATTCTTTTTTTTAATAAAAAGCCTATATATTTTCACGCTATTAAACTTAAGGGGTAAATAAATTGGATAAAAACCCTAATGTGGGAAAGGGACCATACGCTACAAGCTGCCAACATCAAGGAAGCAAGATTGCCATGTTTTGTCATCACATCGTGTCATTTTGACATTTTCAATTGATAATTTGACAAATATAAACAATAAAATATAGAGTTTTTATAATTTCACACGGATGAAGCACGGGAACAGCTAGTAGTAACTATTATTATTCACCTTTATTGACCTTTAGGTGTATAGCAATTGTGAGTTATGCCTGCATAATAGTTTATGGTTCCAGCACTCATAAGTGTACTGGGAAGTCGTAAAATGTACATATTCATATAAAAGCATTTTATTTCCGTGTGCCCATGTTAACTGAAGAAAAAACATATACGAGTTAAAAGCAAAAGTGATGTGAAAATCAAATCAAATTATCTGTAATTCGTTCTGGGTCAGGGGCGATGGTTCATCTTTTTTAAATTCATAAAACTTTGAGAACACTGCAAACAATTTAAAATGCAAAACAATGCAAAAACATTAAATGAAATTAATACATACAAAATAAAAATTTGTTTTAAAATATAAAAGTTGTTTTAAAATATAAATGTTGTTTTAAAATATATAAAAAAAGTTGTTTTAAAGATATTTTAAAATATTTAAATTAGATGCTTCACAACACTATGTTCCTGTATATGTTCCCTGAAAAATCACAAAAACTCCACTTTCTGAGAAGATAATAGAGTTATTAGTTTTAACTCATTAAAACCCTTTTTGTTGGCCATCCTACACTGCCACTGGAAAGCCTGTGATCTGCAAAAGAACGCATCGAGACAGAATTCATCATGATCATCTTCCCGTCCTTGTCATACTCCCCTAGGGTCGGCGCACCAGATTCTCATCCTCCAGATTAATCTAACCTCCGTCATCTCGGTCGTCACTCCCTTCTTGAGACACCTTTCACACGGGACGGAATTACATAATCTAAACTTCACGCAAACGGTTTATCTAATAACGAAAAGTGTGACAATCAATTCAGTAGTTCTTTGTCATATCGCTAAACTAATTTATATAAAATATCCGGTTAAAAAATTCAATTTGGCAAAATGACTTTCGTAAAATAAAAATAAAAGTAACGTCAAACCGTGCTATAAAGAACGAGATAATTTGAATAATTTAAATATAGCCTTTACGTAACGTCTTGTAACATAAAACATTAATGGCAACGAATGGCGGGATTCAATTTCCGGTACCACGGCGCAGTTGGAATTTCACTTTGATTAAAGGAACTCTGAAACGACGCACAAATAAAAGGCAACAATTATTATGGAAGAAATCACGGAATTCGTGTCATCCATTTTAATCTGGGATCAATACTAGATAGGCGGTTTAGGATGGTATTATAGAAAATTGCGTAAAATCCAGTATTGATAGACTTGGTAACTGAAATCAACCTATAGAGATAACAAGATCAATTGTAAATTAAATAAACATTCTCGACGCGACTGAAACAGGCTAAAATATAAGTCACCGACTAAAAAATCAGAGTTAAAAAACACGAAGTCATAATATTACTATTATTTTTATAATGAAACATAAATCTAGCATTTAAGTCGGTCAGTTTAAATACGGTTCAAAGTTAAAAATAAACATGGCTAGTGAAAGGTGCTATGGAGTGTTTAGTTTTAATTAGAAGCAGGGCCGGACTGACGGTAATTGAGTGAAAAGGGACGTTTTAAGACTAACAGGGCTTTGACGCCATCATCATTGCGAGCTCATTTCTACGACGTTTGAGTTACAAGTGATTTATTCAAAGCAGTTTAACAAGTAACCCTTAACCGTGAGTTTTCAGTAACGAATACTTCTACAAAAAATATCCCATTTTTCACATAGGCAAATACATATTCTCTTATATTGAGCCCATACAAAAGCAGTATAATACAAACAAATAATGAATGCAAATAATCAAAGAAGTATTGAAATAATGGGTACTTCAATGGAAAACTTGAAGTACCTAATATTGCGCTGAGTTGAAAACTTTTCCAGGAGAGGCTATAAAACTTTTAAAAGGAGCTGAAATAGCCTATATTACATTTAATAAATAGTTTAAGAACAATTTTCTTTATATGCCAATTTAAAAACTTTTATATCCCCTAAGTTAAAGTATGAAAAATACTGTAAAAGTTTTCACTGGTCCATTTGTAATGGTTTTAAGTGTACACTCAGGATATAAAATCAGGAAAAAGGTAATAAGATACACACTTCAATTATCTCACTGTCATTTTCATTAAGCTCAAAGTTACTTCCAATATAACAAAGCCAATGTAAGCGTTGTAAGATCCAAAGTTATTACACAAAAGTTTTCCTTCCACTTCACCAAATTGTTCTATTGTTGTTGCGTTCATAACAACCTGTAGTACAACTTGTTTATTAATTTTCTTGAAGACAAATCTTCAATAAAATTAAGAACTTTTATGCATGAATCCTTTATTAAAATTCGTATACTGACCGCTCAATTCTAACAACCAGTATTCGTTAACAGAGCATTTAGATCAAAATAAACAACACCATTCGAGCAATACACAATGCATAGGTGATCTAAATGGTCAACATTCCATAGAACCTAATTTTCCGGCTGCATGTGTCTTGGACCACAATATGCATGCTAAATTCGTGCTATTCCGGCTTGGTCGCTAAAGGAATTCTGAATATGCTGCCCCAGCATGACGCCGCTAAGACTATAAAATGTAACTTTGAATAGCTGAATTAGGAAATAGGGATGGTACAAATATGTTCAAAATAAACAATTACGTAACCAAAAACCGCATCATACTTTCAAATAATTCGAGGAAACACGTAAAATTAGACAATTGTGTGTCTCATGTTTTATACTAAATTACCATAATGACTTCATTACACTATTAAATTGAAATCTATTTTTGATATATCTATACTAATATAATAAAGCGTAAACACACACTTCTTTGATGCCTAAGATGTCAGCAATTACAACATATTTTTGAATAATTCTTTTTTTAATAAAAAGCCCTGCACTTACGTCACGCTTTAGGCTATATATTTTCAAGCCATTAAACTTAGAGGGTAAATATTTTGGATAAAAACCCTAATGTGGGAAAGAAACCATAAGTTGCTGCCAACATCAAGGAAGCAAGATTGCCATGATTTGTCATCATGTCATGTCATTTTGACATTTGCAATTGATAATTTGACAAATGTAGGTAAACAATGAAATAAAAGTTTTATAATTTCACGCGGATGAAGCCGCAAGGGAACAGCTAGTTTTTTATAAATAAGCAAATATCGATAACAAATAAAGATAAACGTCAGTGTATTGACAATAAAACTAATTAATTAAACAAAATGCAGTTTATCATTGCTTTTACACTATCTTCAAATCTCATCTTTGACAGAATGATTGAAAAATATAAGATAAGTATCAGTAATTAACTTGAAAACAAAAGAACAATACAGTAAGCATTATTAGTAACTTTAAGATATGGAAGATAGGGGTCAAAAGAAGTCCTAACCACCTCTTTTTATTTTATTGTTCGAGACCTACCAGCAGTTAAAAGAACAACGCCCTTGTGTATTTTTGAGATATATTAAATCTCATGTGTGATTAAATTGTTGAAACCACACACAAAGTACTACAGTCCCTAAGCACCGAAATTAAAAAACTTTAGGGTCTTTGTAAGTTGAAAATATAGTCGATTGGTAAAGGTGAATGCTTTAGAATTTAAAAACCCGTTGCTTTAGAAATTTTTTTTAGTAGATTCATATGTTCTCTAACAATATTACAGTAATATAGGGAAGTAGCAAACCGTTACTATCAGTTTTTCATACTGACAAGCATATCTAATTAATATGTAAAATTAACGACACTATGAAAATTATGTCATAATTATATTTGTAGGGGCGTGTATCGCAAAAGTGAGATAGCAATTAGACACACTAATAGGGCATTTGCATTGCTAACGGTGCCCGAGGCGGGGTCGATGACCGACCGCGAAGGCCGCGCGGTGACGTCATCGAACCATACCTTATAGGCAATTGACCGACCGCCAATTAACGGCTGAATCCACAGACCATTAATATGACATCGGATTTCATTCACTATACACTACCGTTTTATTTAATAGCGTGCGCACACCTGAAACTAAACTATAGCACTACTGTTTAGTCTCGCTTTGATTCCTATTAGTTTATATGGAGGTGCGAACACTACTCGATTTTTAGTTGTGCAACTAAACAGTTGAATTGGCTGCGAAACAATCGACAATCGCACAACAGTCGTGCGATAGTTTAGTTTGTAAGCTGTTCAATTGTTTACATTAGATTTTCTTGCGTCGTATTTTAATTTAAATCAGTAAATACTTACTAAATAGAAAATTTACTGGGGCTGGTAAGTAAGAGTTTAGCTTTCTTGATAAACCGCAATCAGTTAAATTTTTCAATTTCCGAGTCATTTCGTAAAGTAGTTGTCATATTTTTGTAATTTCATATCTGCGTAATTTTTCTGCGGTATCGGAGTCAGTAGAAGGTAAAAGGGTTTTCAAAGTTACAATTATCTTAATAATCTTACTAATATTATAAATGCGAAAGTTTAGATGGATGGATGTATGTTTGTTAGAGTTTGTAGCCTAAACGGCTGAACGGATCTCGATGAAATTTGGTTTAGACATAGAGGATAGTCTGGAAGAACACATAGGCTACTCACTTTTGTTTTTTTTAATTCCACGCAGACAGAGTCGCGGGCGAAAGCTAGTTTGTCATAAAGCATATCATAAGTGAGGCTTTTTAATTAGTAGTTGCAACTAGGTCACAGGTAATGTTATAATATCGTGTATAAAAACTTAAAAAGTATTCTAGTATAGTTTTTTAAATATACTTCTACACTTAAGTGCAGCATTAATTTGAGAGACAGAATAATATAATTGACTGTAATACTTCATTGCACGTGTAATATTTATCATATTTCGATTTAAAACATCTAATAGACTTAGATACCATACAATATATTATGCAATTGTTAAAGAAAACAAATAGAGAACGCAGAAAACACGGTCATTTATTAACTTAACGTCTTCAATAGATAATAACATAAGACAATTCACATAATTATAGCAACCTTACTACGGATTACAGATACATAGATATAAAGACTTTTGTCATAAACACATGTACTTAACCAATTAACCTACTAAAGAAGCTTCTAGGCGCGAACATTACAAATCCTATTACTAACATAAAAATAATTGTTATACAATATATTACGCAAATAAATACTACATATATTTAGATTTTAATAATTTAAAGGTATAAAAAGTTTGATTTATCAAAGCTGTGGTGAATAGTAAGTCCAAAATAAATTTATTCTATACTAATATTATAAAGAGGAAAACTTTGTTTGGTTGTAATGAATAGGCTCAAAAACTACTGGGCCAATTTTAAAAAATCTTTCACCGTTAGAAATGTAATTTATCTGTGAGTAACATAGACTATTTATTTTCATTATTTTTAAATTTGACGCCGACGGAGTCGCGGGCAAAGCTAGTATTTTATAAATTCACAATTGAAATATATCATTAAAATATTCATGTCATGTTTTAGCATCAATTTTAATAAAAAATGAAAAAGAAAATTAATAAATATACAAAAAAGGTCTCAATTTTTATTTTAATTAAAGTTATTTCTTAAGCGAACGTGAAAGGAATATATTTGCTAAAACAAAATATCTCGAGAATCTTCAATACATTTTAGAATAAAGACATAAATTGAAAAACTAAATCTGATGGCGCCAGACTTTTGGTCAATATTGGATTTAACATTTAAAAAATATAAATTTTTTTTTGCGTCTACGCAATAAATTATGCAGTCCTTTTCATGGTAATTAGGTTTACGAACGATTGTTCGAAAATTTATTTATATATAAATTCATAATAGGTTATCTGCATTAGTTAACATGTGCACTGTAACCTGATGCATCATCGTGGGGGTCAAGTGAATGGTACACACAAGCGCACAAGTGTTACAAAAATATTTTTAAAGATTACAAAAAGTTTATGAATTATTGAAAGCTATGCGGTATTACGTAAAACATACGCCAGTCGGAATGCGGATCCAATTAAATTAAAAATATCGTTTTCGAGAGGAAAAATATCCGGTGCACTTAACTTTTATACTCTCAATCCTAGAGATTAAAGTATACAATTTGTGATGCACGTAGCTTGCGGTGGCCGCTGGAAGCAGGTCACCTAGATCCCAACTGTGGAGGGGGGCACGTAGACGTCTGCCCGCCTCGCCCCAAAGTGTACGAGGATGTACTTTACGAAATGAGAAAACTTAAGGATTATTTAGGGTCACATAACATGAGGAAACACGAAAAAAATGAAGTACAGGAGATCCTTATGACATCACCGTAAGTATTACATACATGCCTAAATACCACAATTTCATATCCAGTTAAACATGTAACTTATGACCAATTAACTAACAATCAATTAGTCATAATTAACTAGAAAAATTGCTGTTTGACAGAGGTCATACAAACCACAGACATTCGATATTAATGTTCCAATCATCGCGCAGTCACGAAGTAATCAAAGAAGGCATTGTCAGCCACATCATTGCACCGCAATCCGAAGAAGAACAAAGGGTTAGTGATAATGTCATCGGCCAATTATGAATTTCGTCAATGTATAACACAACTAGAAAAATTAAAATGTGACCATCATATTAAAAACTGACGTTTATCATGTGGCAATTCATGTGCAGTTTGGCAACTTTTATTTAATAAGTCAATGTACAATTTTTGTGAATAAATAAAAAAAATAAACTTTAGAACTGTAATCCACAATTTGATCCGATATATAGATTTCAGTGACTTTTATAATAATTTAACAAAAATTTACACTATCCTTAAAAACATCTATAAGAAACAATGTAAGATGTTTTTCATTTGATTATAATTAGTTCATTTTTAGTTAACTGTATTTTTGAAGTTTAAAACGATTAGTCAGATGACAAACAGTCGATGTTCTAAATCTATACGTGACAACGTCTCTATTCAAGCGGCATGTACGAGTATTTAAATAATTGGGACAGCGAGCGTGTCTATTTCAAACACTAATGCTTCAACACGGAAACATCCGACCCAGTTAACTGAGCTGTGGCTATAAAAACTTTGTGCAATCAAATACATTATGTGCATTTGCATAATGTAACCTGGGTGAGAAACAGCTGCAATTTGCCCTCACCGTACGTTAGTTACACTTGTAAGTGATACTTTATCGTGTATTTCCACCACAACCTCTATTAAAACGTTTATCTCTGTCTTATTCATTGAGAATGAAAGAGATGACAGTTCATATTAAATGCGGATCTATATGTTTCAAATGTTAAGAGTCCAATGGGATATCCCTATGTTGAAATCGAAAGTCAGAAGCATGATTTATTATTTTAACCACGCCATCTACCGCCATATCCAATACTTAGCTATCTATCGTACTTGGTAATAAATAATGTACTTAATTAATATTCAAACTCGGGCATACTTAAAGAAGTATCGATCTGAGTCTTTGCCCTCCGTTCAGTAACGCTACATCAGGACATCGTTTGACGTTAATTAAAAATTTCCACTCTTTAATAAAAGTTGAACGGATCTTTATGCCTCATATTTCAACTTGGCTATTTAATTTGACGGCTACATTTTTCATTAGAGTCCGCTTTATTTAATGAAAGCCAAACAAAATCGTTCTGATAATTATAAGATACAATTAATATAAGAAAATTGTATTATTTGTTTTGTCAGGTTGTAAAAGTAATTAGGCATTTATTTAAATGACAGATATTCAGAATCGTAATCAATCTTGTTTGTATATTTTACGCAGCATCTAGACCAGAGTTTTACAGAATACAAATCAGCTATTTACGTATTCTAGAAGAATCCTTAATATTGAAATTCGCAAACATTCGAAAAATACATATTTATATGTTAAATGAATAAAAATATACATACAAACAACAGCCATCATTTTGCTTTTATCTTACGCAAGTGTCTTAAAGTTAATATAAAATTCAGTGAACCGTAAAACATTTGGCAAGAACATTTGAAAGCCTGCTGACAACTGAGCCATCACTCCACACTCAAACTGACAAGAACAATGTACAGACAACGAAAACTTTACTTATAATAAACACTTTTGATAACGACTTTGTTTTTTGCAAACGAATTTTACATATGTAAAATATTCAATTTACATACCGTTTTCGTCTTATTTTAAGCCTCGTGCTTTAAAACACCCGAAAAGAAAAACGATGTTATAGCAGAATATGAAAAATCTAAAGGGAATCCTGAATAACATCGATATTTGCTTTCTATTGTTAAATTACTTGTAATTAATTTCACCCGCATACTACAGATATTTCATCGACTGATAGTTTATTCGGGACCTTAATCACAACCAACCCCCATTAAATTTGGCCGATAAAGTCTTAAATACAACTTTATAGAAATGTTTAGAAAAAATACTATGCACGAGCATCTTACACTCGTTTTTGTAAACTGACGATCGTCTGAAAATATATTCATTTGAAAAAATCCAGCAACCGGAGCAATGACCAACACAGTTTAAGACACAAAGAAAACAATCGAAATTAAAACACACAGCTTCCGGGAATACGATTCAGTAAACATGAGTTTGTTAATTCTCAGATACAGCACAAACTGAATCATGCATTGGAATATTTTTAATTTACTTTTTAAGTGTAACAGTATAGAATTAAGAAAACAAAAAGATTTATGAACACAACTATTAGAACCAAATATTGTACTATTTTTCCTTTAATGTTTTGAAGCTATCAAACATCTTTGAATGTTTAATTTCGTTGGTCTATAAAATGAATGCTAAAATATACATGTCTATCAGGCAATATCTCTGCTATTCGCCGGGAAGTTATACACAAATCAAATCGGCGAAACCTGCTTTAAATGTTGATTTTAATTTTGTTCTTGATGCGTTATTTCAAATATTTTAAAGAAAATGACGATAACGACACTATAAATGTGTAATTAACTTCTAACACACACAAAACTACTAGATTTCTTTCTACTAGCTCAATAAAGTATTACTAAACCGAACTTCACTATACAGAACGCAAACATAACGTATAAAAAATTAATAATAAATTAACCTACGCTAACACAGAATGGAGTTAACAAGGGAATTGATCGGCACAAGCGTTGGCTTATATTATACAATGCAAGCAAGCAGCTTTGGCTTGCATTACTTATAATGCAAGCCACCTCGCTATAACAGTGTAGTTAAGCCGCCCTATATTTTCAAGTAACAAACTCAATTTCCTCCACACGTTGACAACGAGAACGACCTCATCTTATAATAATGAATTTACCAGCTTAATAATATAGTCAGGTATTCAAATTGATAAATTCTACATGATCTGAGCAAAATATAAAGTCTTACTAATTATAATGCAAGTAAAAGTGCATGAAAAATAAAATCCGATTATAAAGCAGATCGCGTAATCACTACGATATAGCTCGGGCATTACAATTACATTTCAATAAATACATATTTAGTCATAAGAAATTAAATTTAAAAAACGACGAACGGTCGAACAAAATAAAGCGATAATTAATAGACTTGTAAAAATATTCGATATCATTGAATAACTGTAATTAAAAATTATAACTGACGGTAAACTACGAAATGTCTTAATTCGTTTGTAAACAAATAATACAACCTTCAATATTCACTAAACGTACGAAACTTTGGGTACAAATTCTAAAAAAAAAATTATACTTACATTAGATCTTATTTTTCATTAAATAAACAAAGTATAAAGCATATATGCTAGTACTCACCAATTTGATAATAACATAAACAAATCAACACCAGAAAAACAATCCAAGACACCACGATTGGGCCGTCTTGCACCAGCAGGCAGCCCATTTCCGACACATTCAACATTATCACGATTATAACAGTTAACCCACTATACAGTCCTTTAGAGGACACAAACAATACTGAGCGAAGTATTCTAACTTGGATAATGAGCGATGTAAGAATTGTCCATTATCTTTGGATATAAAGGGGCAACTCCTTTGTACAGCATGTGGGTAGGCGCGGGTCGATGTCACCACCTGACACTAGAGATATGCGACGCTTGGCAGATGAGAGCGTGACGCGATCCAAGTATTCGACGGAAAAATTGTTCAATCGACACCCGGAAATATCTAATTGCAAGCAATTACCACAGACAAGGTGTTTCGTCTAATCTTATTCGTTGATTCACATGATAGTACATGACCTTTTTTTTGTAATTTTCTCTGTAATAAATTAACACTCAAAGTAATTATAAACGTAATTCCAAAGTTATAAAAACAAAATAAACATCAACAACTCTTTGGTTGATTTATTTACACTGGCATGAAATACAGTACGCTCAAGCCTTTAAAATGGAAAGTGAATAAAATAACAAACAAATTTCCCGCGTTTTCGGTTGATCGCTTTGATGATCGATGAGATAAACGCGCGCGCAACGAACCCGCCGCGTGGACTGACCTGCGCGGGCGCGCGCCGACGGCACAATGCACTCGTAAATGATAACGAAAATAAAACCGCCTCCCAGGGGGAAAAGGAACAAAACATCTATTTTATCACCTGCTTTCGAAAATAAGACGATTAGAGTTAACGCTCGCAATCTCCAGAGTCAATGAACTGAATATGGAGACGATGAACAAATATTTTAATAAGACATCTATTGACAGTTGGGCGCTTCGAAATATGTAAACTACATATTTAGCTGAAACTTCAAATACGTGTAAAAATAAATTACCGACATCTCCCCTAACTGTCCAAAAAGACTGAATTTTTCAGACTGAAGTTGATTCCTATGAAGTAAACTTGGATTGTCGTCAATGCGAAAAAAACTCTAGTATTAATAGAATAATGTAATCTAGCAAATAGGTAGTAAACTATAATTTTCAGATAAAACATTACTTTGCGATTTTATGAAAAATATAAGATTACTTTCGAAATAACAATAAACGTTTTATTAATCTTTGATTATTTCTATACTAATATTATAAAGAAGAAAGATTTGCATTTTCATTTTTGTATGTATCGAAATAACTTAAAAATTACTGAGCCGATTTCAAAAATTCTTTATTTTTTTTATTACATTTAAGTTCACGCGGACGAAGTCGTGAGCAACAACTAGTCTAATATCAAGTACAAAACCTAATGCATTTCATGTTATAAGCGTAATCGATGCAATGTACGAAGACTGCACTGCCCTCTCGTAAAATTCTTATAAAATGCATTATGATCGGATTTATTATGAAATATCACTTTAATACGCTCCCCATAAAATAACTTTTATATTTGCATTTCACAATCCTTTCCAGTAATTAATAAAATTCGCATTATCTACTTTAACAATAAAACTAGCTGCTAACAAAATTGTCAAAAAAATATACAAAGGATGCCACAGCTGCGTTCTCTGAATTCTATGTCATCCCTTTCCGTGCTTAAAAAAACAAAATAATAGAAGATTTCCGAAATTAACTTGTCTTGACTATATGAAGACAAATTATAGCCAATTAAGCTGTAACGTGTTTATAAATGAGGATTCTTTAACCTTTTTCTTTCCAATTTTTTGAATGCTTCGATGGATTAAAATAAACTGTGATGCGTAGACAATACGAAGACGATATTTAAAAAAGAAAGAAAGCAAAGAACATGGAATAAGATTGTTATATCTCTGTAACTCGTCCTTTAATATCGAATAAAAAAATATTGCTTGATATGAAATCAAGGTATTGTAACGTTAAAACGTGACTAAAGCACACCCGTCACTTAAATATAAAATCAGCGCAAGCCAAAGTCGTCTCAAAGCACAATGGTCTAACAAGGTTAATCGCGTGGATAAGTCTGACAGATGGTTCAAAAACCGGTATTGTAGTGCAAAAATGATTCATCTCGTTGCGAGGTAAGTCACGATTGGTTATACATTATTGTAACATCAGTGCAGATGTTGGACCCATGGTGAATTATAAACCACTGCCTTTTTAATACACTGTAACATTTTAGATAAGTTCCCAATAATAGCAAATACAAAAACAAGACGTTTAGAACATTAGTTGAATCAAAACCATTCACTAAAAGAATTTAACTAAAGCTAAGTAAATTACCGAATAATTGAACCGATATAACATCGTTTATAAACAGAATTTATGCTCGAATAACGTAGTTAAATAACCAGTTAAATCGAATGGAAATTGGACAGCTGACAAACACATTGCACTTACTAAACAACACGCAATTTAGAGGCAGATCCATAAATAAACAACAGAACAATGTTTGTCATAAACAATTGCCCTCCACAAAGTACAGATGCGTCAGTTATGCAACTCAGTCCTTCGGCATTGGCTAGTTGAGTGAAATTACCGATTTATTATTAGCAAACCAATGTTCTACAAAAACTATAGAAGTATCAGCAGCTAAATTTAACGCTTATCACATATTTGAATGGGTGCAAATTCATCATACTAATATTATAAATGCGAAAGTTTAGATGGATGGATGTTTGTTAGAGTTTGTAGCCTTAACGGCTAAACGGATTTCGATGAAATATGGTATAGATGTAGAGGATAGTCTAGAAGAACATATAGGCTACTTACTTTTGTTATTTTTTTAATTCTACGCGGGCGGAGTCGTGGGTGAAAGCTAGTATTCTATAATAATTACACTGTGTATACGAGACGATGGATGAAAATTTATTAAAGCCTTCAGAATAGCTGCGTCAAATTTATCACCGGCAATAAATTTTGTGGAAGCTTTATGTGTTTTCACAATGCGCGTTACATTCCGGGTCAAGTGATGTTTCGATATTGTTTCCTTCTTCGCATTTATTACGAGAAACTAGGAGGTTAAAGTTTAAAGATATACATTCAGCTATTTTGCTTAAAAAACTTTTCTCTATTGATTTTTATGAAGCCAATTTTAAAAAGTTTGTCAACATTGATGGTTGACATTTCATTGTTAATGTGAAACTTTAAAGCGTTTATTTTACAGCAGGATTAAAATAAAAAAACATAACAAAAGCGTTAAATGAACGCACAAATAACCTTAAGGCAACAGCACCCCAATTGAAGATCAGAGCAGTTCATTAAAACATTATACAGGACTTACCAGAACACTGATAAAGCAATATTCCACTTAATAAAACTACCTCGGTCTCGTTAGATCTATAAACAAACTTCACAGTACCGAGCTTTGCGTTAAGCTTAACGGGCATGAAAAGGACCGCCTCCTTTGATGTTAGAAACGCACCGCTGAACCCGGCCTTACACTTGACGCCGCGAACAGCCCTTGACACTTGCCAGTTTATGAGGAAAAGTGATGTACACGTAAGATTTCAAGCGACCTCAATCGTTGCACCAGGAATCAGGAAACCAGATTAATAAATTGACTGATACCATTATTACGAAATGTATTTATTTGCAATCAAGGAATAAACCAGTAGATTTCAACAATAGTCACATCGCTTTGTAAAATATTTCTCACATGTATGATACCTTATCTAAAAGCAATAATATATGTTTATCAACTTGCAATATCATCAGTAATATACAAATACATTTGTGTCCATGATTTGCTTAAATTAGGAGTAAGAAGTAACAAAAGTTGTCAATAAACGTCTTCATTAATTAGAAGTAATTAAATAAAAACTTTACCTGCGAAGGTAAAATATCATCAATTTTCATTAATGTCCTGCCGTTCAGGGACGACTCCAGACCCCGGCCTTGCACTAGTTGCAACCGTAGCGACCTTCTTACTTTGTTATTACCGTCTCATAACTACAGGGTCGAAGACAACAAACAAATTACAACTAAAAATGCACGTTGAACAAACAATATTCCTATTGCTTAAGCTTTATAAATTACTAGCTTTCGCCCACGACTCCGTCCGCGTGGAATTGAAAACAAAGAAAAGTAAGTAGCCTATGTGTTCTCCCAGACTATCCTTTACAACTATGCCAAATTTTATCGAGATCCATCCAGCAGTTTAGGCTACAAACTCTAACAAAAAACTATCCATCCATCCAGGCATCTAAACTTTCTCATTTATAATATTAGTAAGAAGTGAGATTTTGATCAAACTATAATAATTAATGTAAAAATTCACTAATTAAAATTTTGACAAATTTAATCTACTGTAACATAGTCACATCAATAAGTAGTTTTGTTCTCGCTTAGATTTGTTCATAGAAAATCAATACACGTGGTAGTCGACCTGTTGTTTGATCAACGCCCACATAACTACCATAATCAAATTTATCTCTTATTACAAGGAGGAAGATGTCTTTACATCGTATGTGGACAAAGAAAAAGTTGTGATTGTTCATAATGAAGCTGACGCAAAAATATCTGTGCTTAGTCAACTAAACATTCAACAGATTACAAAAGAAGTTCAACATAAAATAACTGTAGCATCCAATCTCAGATTGTATTTGAACATAGGTACATACACTATCGTTAATGTACACAATAATTACCAAATGCCAATAACAAATGAAGTACCTCATTGATACCATTATAACGTACACTCAGTTCCCAAATGAGAAAGGTTAATTGTCTAATATCTTTTTATAACACCAGGTTCGTAAATCCTAAACTAATAAACAAAATATAGGCTCAGAGGGATCTAGTTATATTAGTCGACAATATTACAACCAACATTTCGTGCAATATTAAACCGAGCGTAAATTCAGCCGGTAACTGAAATAAAAGTCAATAAAATTTAGGTAACATTAATATAGTTTACTATCGACATATATCCAGTAATACACATGAACGTCAGATAAGGATATAAAAGGCCGAATTGACATGCTAGTTTATTCTAGCAGTTACCAATACATTTTCGGTAAATACATCCCAAAGGAAACGAAAGGTAAAAGTGTTTCTGTAATTCTTAGAGGATCAAATTACGTCTCGGTACTTTTACTGTAAATACTCACGGTTTAATACTATCTCTATTTACAAGACTGATTCATGTAGGTAATGTTTATAGCGGGTATGCAAGTTTTATTGTAACCGCCTATAGGATACGACTGATCCGATATTCAGGAGGTAGATATCATTCGATTGATTGGTCCTCTGATGCTGGGTTTCTGTTGTTTATTTTATCATTACCTAGTGATTCATTCGTTCTAGGTTAACTTATGTTTCAACGGACTAAAACAAGTGACGTTTGGAAAGTTGGGAAACGCATTTCATGAAGTTATCGAACGAAAAACCCTATCGAAAGTAAACGTAGCTTGGAAACCGGCCATTAATGTTACAGGAATCAAGTCAATCGGGTTTTTAAAATTACGTATAGTGTTATTATTATAAAGCAACCGCTAGATTGCACCGTCAGCTGCAATTATAAAAGACATGTATTAGAAGAGAGCTTGGAGCGTCGCCGGCACGGTCCATTTGCCTCGTCTCTTACAATTTCTCTCGCTGCGGTAACCTCAATAAACGTGTCATACTCGATTACGTTAATTAATTATGTACTATATTCTTCCTTAACTACGCATAAAATGTTAAGTATTCATAGCAGCTAGATAATTAAAGAATTTGTTAGATCTATTAAAATGATTGAACATCCCGATATCTTGTTTGATATAATAATTATATGAATTAAAAATAACATAGAAGTACCACTGTAAAAATAGTTTATAGGATTAACTTAGCCTACTCACGTGTCTTTAAAAATAATTCATCAGAGCCTTAAAGAAAATGAAATCATACGAAAAATTAAACTCGACTATTAATGACGCTGACTTATGAAATGTTTAGAAGCAGAAATAAATGCAAGCTAACAACCTTGTCCTATATACCGCAAGAGTTTGCTGAGGCCACCTCGATAATATTTCAGTAAGACAGCCTCCAGCATACCTGCGCTTATGCTACTTTCACACGAAGCCGTGCAGTGTTGGATAACAGTAGGACGGACCAGTATTGCTATTGGACGCCATGACAAAACAATCTTTTGGTAGAAGTGTAAGTGTGGTACTGCAATATCTACTGCTCTACATATCTAGACTGCCCTCGTGTGCAATAGCGTTAAATAATTCAGACTGCCCACACGGGCTTAGCTCGTTCGCTTTACTCCTGACGGCAAGTAGCTCTAAACATTCGCCTCTGAACTACGAATGGCAATGTTTAAATAATAAAGAACTGTATTGCATGACGGAGAATGCTCGTTTTACCTAATAAATATATCTTTTAGAACCGTACTTTTAGGTCAAACGAAAAGATTAATCGATTTACATGACTTAATATAAAAGGCATTATTAAACATCAAAGCTGGGATTAAAGTGTAAAAATCACACCATATTCTAGGAAGAAAAAAACTTAAATTCGGATTATAGTCTGTAGTTCTCATATTGATGTCACTTAGATACTTTACCGATCCAAATATAAACAAATAAAAAGCAAAAGCTTGTGTTCAATAGCACAAATATCAGGGGACGAACATAAAGTTCAAGAGATAGGTTTCTCTCGAGTACTATTTGCTCACACTCAACAAGATTAAAATTGAAAGCACCAGTGTTAACCAAACCACAAGGGTGTATTAAAGTCAAATGTCAGTCAGAAAAGAGAATAATTCTAAAATGTTACATTACGTAATAATGTTGGACATAAATAACATTACGTAAAATAAAACAAAAAGAAAACGAAAGTTAAACAATGCAGGTCGATCATATTTTTGTAACTCAAACCAACTTACTAATAGTTTCTCAAAATGATTGGTCTTCAAAAAATCCTCAAACTCTCTAAACTGATGAATTCGAAAAGCCCTTGGCTTTGCGACTGACTGTCATAAAAATGCAGAACAATTAAAATGACCAGTATTCTAAGAACGCAGAGATAAGATAAAAACAAAGCGCAGTCAAGGTTAGCTTTAGGAACTTAACGAATACAAAGAATTTAGCTGAAAGTAGTAAACTTAATTGCTATACAAAAGGGGATAAAGTACAGTATTTTAGTAAAATATAATTTAAAAGTTTTTTACGGGCATTTTTTTGTTTTTTATTTAACGAACCGATAACTGAAAGGCGATATGTTCTTTTCCAAAGACTAATAGATCATAACCTAAGCTACGTTTATTATGACGTCACATTTATATTGTAGAATTAAATTGTTAAAAGTCGAACATGTGATTTAATTAATTCTGGAATAAAAACACTTATTTGATCACCCCTAGTTCCGTTTCATTCAAATTTACCTACATAAGCATACTAAGGAAATAATTATCAACTTACCATCTCCATCGCTGGGTACTGGATTCAATACCCCTGTGCGTTTTACGCTCGAGGCACGTGGGGTCGGCTGCGCCCGTCGGCATGGCGGCGTGCATTCCGGACCCTTCGTACGCTGCCAAATAAATAATACCACGTTAATATATTCTTAGTTCATAAAACATTTTTAAGCTAGAATCTCGACAGTCTAATTGCTTTGTTAAATTATTTTTGCTTGCCTTTTCTACTAAAAATCAACTAAAATGTCAATCTGCCGTTGTTAGTGTTCACTGAGAGAGGATCCTAATGTAGATTTAATATAAGAAATCTACACTAAGCGACTATTTTACTAGTTAGTAAGCTTAGACTTATGTTTATAAACGCATTTTAGTCTTTATGTTAGTATAATTGTAATAAAAGTTGGCCATCAAGAGTACACGACTCACCACTTTAGCTTTATATTCCTTGAAGTAAACCCTCATCGCGAATATTCACCAAACAAGCAGACTCATATATTTTATGAGTATTTTGACATAAAAGAAAGAGTCCACTTTTTGACTATTAGGATCGTTAAATTTAAATTTATTTATTATGAAGGACTTGTAAAGAAAGTATATTAATTGTATAAAATGGACATCATATCCTAATTTTATTGTGTTTTGTACATGTTATTGAGAGTATTTTAAGAAGAAGAGATGAATATATCTTGTAAATTGTAAAATATCAACAATACAATAACTAAGGAATTCTACAAATATTTACATCTTATTACAGCTTTGTCGTTTGCAATAAAAAATAAAATCATAAACAAAGTAACTGTACTTCTATTGGAAAACTCAGACTAGGCTCAATACATCAAGTCACTATAAATATAAAAAAGCCACATGTGACGAACGTGACTAATCCTTACATAGCAATATTAAACTTGAAAGCTAACAAAACTTAAATCCGATATAATCTCGAAATTCAGGATTAAGTTAAACCGGAGTTTGTTGACTCGATAAATTGAAAAGTGACTTGACAATCAATCAATTGTAATCTATAAACCGGGTTGAAATCAACTATTGTTAGATCTACATATATTCAACTATTAAAACCAGACAGATAAGATTTTGCATTCTAGTACAAAAGGCCCTGTCATGTTTGAAATCTGCCCCGAATCGAATTCGTATTAATATTGCTGTGTATAAGTTTGATCAATGCTCCGAACCTTAATCTATCATTAATTATCGTCTCTAGGATGTACAGTTATTTTGTTAATTAGCAAACGTTATCCTATGCACGGATAAATGTGCAACGTATGATAATCAATGCAACCCCAATGACCTTTATAATCGTGTTTATTCATTTCTCAGTATGCAGTCTGAGTACCAAGCACGTGTTGTCAAAACACGTGTCAAAACAGCACATGTGTGGAAATTTCGTTACTAAGAGCATATGACTATAAAGTATACCGTAGGTATCTATGTAAGCATCTATTGACTCACATCGAAGGAATTTACTAGCTTATTCCTGCGACTCTGTCCGCGCCGAATTGAAAAAACTTAGTTGTGTTCTTCTAACCTATATTCTACATATGTGGCAAATTTCATGAAGGTATGTTAAGTCGTTTTGGTGATACGTTCACCCGTCCCTCCAAACTCCTCTTAACTTTTTGCGTATTTCTACGAAAGGCAATGCTGTTATAACTACTTTAACTAAACAGATAATTTACGTATCTAAAGTCTAGTATAGGTCAATACTATATCACTATCAATACAACGAACAGTCAAATCTGTTGAGAAATAACACAGCCTGACACGAACACTGGACATTAAGTAGCATGTCCTTCAGAGTCTAGATAGAATGTCGTTTTAAATGGACTGGTGTACCCACTTGACCGCATGTCGCCTTCAAATTTGAGATTTGTTACTTTGAGTTACCACTACCCAAAAACTAGTACAAAAACTTTGATATCTCATTTATTTTCAAGATGAGTGAGAGGGATGACTACATGTTAGTATTTAGACGGTCAGTCTAAAGATATAAATAAATATATCTACTAATAGTATAGGTACACTGGTTTGATATAATATTCGCACTCGTAACCAATACCACGAACCAATAAACACGTCTTCGATCTTTTGCACTCAATAAACTGCTTCAAATATGTTTTATTAATTTACAATACCAATTGCTATTTAAAAACAATTAAATAGCATACCGGTAAAGACAACAACTTAACTAATTTATATGTTTTATAACACAACTAAGAGTATAGACAGACCAATAGATAATAATCTATACTAATATTATAAAGAGGAAAGATTTGTATTTTTGTGTTTATTGAAAGAACTCAAAAACAACTGGGCCGATTTTAAAAAATCTTTCACCGTTAGAAAGGTAATTTATCCGTGAGTAACATAGGCTATATTTTTTTTAATTTCACGCGGGCGAAGTCGCGAGCACAGCTAGTATTTTAATAAACCATCTTAATTAATAATCGCTTAATTTATTTAACGTAGAACCCAAACCGTTATACTTAATCAGGTACATTACGGTTGAAGTAGTCTGTGAGTTAACAAGCCACAAAAACAGTTGGTTTGAGAGTTCATTGTTAACACATTTACCACGGCCTTGACCTCAAGATCATGAGCGTGCCATCGAATACTAATAAGGTATTGTTTCTTAGATAATCGATTTTAATTGTGTTACAAATTAAGTCACGTTTCCGATTCAAGACGACAAATTCCTCACATCTTTAATAACATTAAATTTACTGGAACGAATTATTTAAAAAAATAGCTATAAAATTGCTTGCTATCTTGTATTTGTTTTGAAAGATTTTTTTTTTAAATTAATGGTCTCCTATAATATAGGTTATATTGATTGGCACATAACCGTTGCACCGTACATGGACTTGGAAACAAGGTTGCACCATACTACTTCCGACAACCAACACTTAGGTTCTGTTATTGTATCGTCAATGCCAAAAGTACTACAATAACGTACGAAGTTAATTATCTACACGACTGTAAATAGTACTAGATCGATAGTCATATACACAACTTGAAGTTTGTTCATTTACTTTCAATGACAAAAGAATACCTCTAAGGATCCGGTGTTGTATCATCGATGCGAAAAAGCACTAAAATAATATATTAAAACACGCTAAATCCAAGAGATGTCCAATCCGCAAGACATTGTATCGTCACTAAGAAAAACGCTAATATGTTGCACTGAGTAACGCTACTGTACTTTCCATATAAATCGATTAAAGCATGTTAAAATCCAAGGCTTTCATACACGAGCACAACGAATCTGAATCGGGTTTAATGTTGCGTGACATTTTGAAAGTAATACATTCCACACTTGACACTTTCTCCATAACATGTACAATAACATACGCACATCCATCTATACTAATATAATAAAGCGTAAACACACACTACTTTGTGGCGTAAAATGTCAGCAATTACAGCATATTTTGGAGTAATCCTTTTTTAATAAAAAGCCCAACATTTACGTCACGCTTTAGGCTATTAAACTTAGGTGGTAAATAAATTGGATAAAAACCCTAATGTGGGAAAGGGACCATAAGTAACGGTAATTTTGACATTTGCAATTGAGAATTTGAGAAATGTAAACAAGAAAAAAAGTTTTTATAATTTCATGTGGATGAAGCCGCACGGGAATAGCTAGTTGAAATATATTTATACAACATCTACTAAGAAATAATATTTCGATTATAACAATCATTTTATAACCAATAAGTCCAAAGACAAGTCACTAACAAAAAACACAACAATAAAAAAAAACCGACGTTAATCAACACAAATTGATAAATTAAACAATATTAATCTTCCAGAAAATTCCGAGTGTAAGATAATCTGACAAATGATTATCAAATGTACCAATAGAACATATCGTGATGCGCGCGAGCGACCGCGCCGTCGACAACTGACGCGTGCGCAGGCCTCTTTCACTTGGGTAAAGGCCGCAATGCAACATAGAATTAGGTATGCCACTGCATTCACAATTAAGTATGCCGAAATATATTACAGCATAACGCATTAGTAACATTTAGGACATGCAAATTATAAATCTTTCAACTTAATAATTGTCAATATCAAGACAAAATTCACAAGAATTGTATAATATAAAATTTAATCTATAATAATTATTTACTACTCCTGTATCAAACAATATTCGTGTCATTAACCTCTAATTTAAACCTATTAAATTTCACTTATACGATGAGTATTTAAAAAAACAATGATATGTTTGTGGTATTTAAAAAAAACAACGCAATACATCATTACATGAGAGAGAAGAATGACATGCGATCACTATGAAATCGATATCATAAACGAACGTCAGTAGCAATTAACACACGAATGTTTTTTTTACATCTGACTGCTGCACTAATGGGTAAAGATCACAAGTTGTTAATCTAGGCTAGGTCTAGGGGAGCAGCTACCATTAACATAGTCTTATTCGAATAAGTGTTTACTTGTATTTCATATTTTTCAATTCTCTAGATGCGTGGGAGAGCCAGCAACGAGCAAGCAACGAGCCGATCATTGCGAATGCTGCATCTTGTAACGTTACACCGCGTAACCTCGGTCAGTGCACGCCATCTATTGATGATTATTAATTTAACAAAAAAGGGTAAACATTTTTTTTTAATTTAAAACTATAAGATAAAAACGTTAAGCAATAATTGCGCAGTTAATAATGAATGAATAAATTCATGTAAATAACAAAAGATTTACCAAAACACACATTCATCGGAGATGGTAACCAAATACGAAGACCTCATGGCGACGATACGAGGTCAACGTGTCATGACTCCTTACAATACGATCGATTGAATACCGTGGGCGCTACCAAAATTGGATATGATAGAATCATCCATTATAAATTGATCCCTGAATCTAAAACAAATTAATGCAATTTTAGGACACTGTTCCTTATTAAAATCCAACAAGAGTCCATATTAAAACAGTGACGGAGTATAAGTTGTTTTTTAAATGGACCATGTCTAATATAGCTTGTAGATCAGATCGCTGCTATGATTCATGATTATAAAGTAAACGAAATTCAAAGAGTATTTTTTAATATAGAGAGGAATTAGGAGGAATATACAATAAATACAAAACAATTATATATTCATTTTACAATACATATTAATAGATGTCGCTGAGGACGACGAACAAATTGTCATAATAAGCAATGACTTCAACCTCCGATTATTCATCCTTCAGTTCTCGTTTATTCAGAGACTTACAATATTGCTGTTCTAAACTAAAGTTAACAACGAAACGGACTTGTATACGAAAAACCTAACGTTCCTGCCAATTAAAAAGTTTATAAAAAGATAGCTGTTGCTCGCGACTTTCCTCTTTATAATATTAGTATAGATTAGTATAGATACGCCATGCTTGTGTTTCTGGATTCATTGTAATTTTTATTTTCTGACATTTTATTAAATAAATCTAGGTCAGGTTTACTATAATCCTTCAATTTATTAACTCATCAAAATATAATCCGCTTAACGTACATCGTTCATCGTTCTATTCTCAATAAAAAATACATTTAGTTTGAACGTTAAGCCGGTAACTGAACATAGAAAGCTTTTACACAGCTATTGTTTTTTTTAATAATTCTAAAACTCTACAAGCCTTCAATAGAATTAGTTTATTTAATCTACGTCATTTAAGTGCATCGAGGAAAAATCTATAGTTCTCAAAGTGAACTGGAAAATAAACTTTTAAAACCTAATGTATAACATATTTAGTACTTAAAGTCTCAATGAGTGCATATTAAGAAACATTTAAAAAGACTTATTCTAAGTACATTTTTATTTTTAAAGTAAAATAGATAACATTTTATTCAAGTTGTTAATCTCAGCTGATCGTTATAAAAATTATCTAACTCTGAGTTAACAATAGAAATATTCACATAAAAAGACAGAATACAAAACTTGTATAATGTAAATGTCATGGGCAGTGCACATGGTCTTAATTTACCAGGAAATCTTGTAGATAAAATTTTAACTTTAATAAATTTTAATAATATAAAATCTACAGAACGTCTCAAACAAGTACTTTAAGACAAGGGGGCAAACAAACGGTGGGAACATCGAGGTAATCATCGACGCTCATGGACATCCGCAAAACCAGAACTGCAGAAGCAATCAATACCACAAAAAAATACGCACACAAGATACACAATTATAAATCAAAACACAAAGGTGAAGGATTACATATGTCGTGTATTGGACACCAAATATGGTATAATATATTGGAGGAAAATGTACTGAAATTAAATAAACGACTTGGTTTTTTTAAATACTAACAGCCTTGGAATAATACATGTAAGTTAAAATGAAAATTTTTGACCGACTTCCCAAAAGAAGGAGGTACTCAATTCGTCTGTATGTTTTTTTTTAACAATCATGATCTAACATTTTGACTTAAGATACCGAGAACTGACAAATTTTAGTCCCATCGCTTTATTATTTCCTGATAATCCATAGAAATTATTAATATAAACAATTGTATATATTCTCAAGAATCGTATTACGATGTACTTTGTTAAAGAAATATTTTTTCTTAGTGATATTTGTGTTACTCACCGGTGCACAATCCCCATTGATTCCGTTTTCAACCAAGATGTCTTCAAATAACAGATCAGCTTCACACGGGGAACATAAATTACTGAGCAATTCACTAAACCTTTCTACTTTACGCACACACACCGCCCCCAAAAGTCCACCTCCATCGTTTTTCACTTTTGGCACAACACACCTTTCTTCCAAATTCACATAACTATCATTCTTATTAACAATCTTTGTTTCTTTAACTATTGGAATGTGAGAATTTTTTTGATTATTTTTGAGCTCCCTTTGTTGATGCAATACATTCGCATCTAAGGCTTCGTTGTTGATTTTAATTTCAACATTGCTATCTTTAATATTGTTCCCAACTACAATATCGTTGAATAAATTTTCAAACGTCTCTTTCTCCATACTGTTCGAAAGAGTTTTATCGCCTAGTATGTTATTAAATATTTCGTCGACATTCTCATGTTTTTCAGCATCTAATAAATTAACTACATTATCATCAGTCAAGGATTTCCTCTTCTCATCGTTCGGAATACTTTTGTTATCGACAATTTTTCCTTTAGGACTAGTGACTATAAAATTACCTTTGTCTTTTGCTAATATATTTTTATTAATGGAATGTTTAAGTTTCGTTCTAATAGCACCAATTTCTTTGTCTAATACGCAAGTCGAAGTCGCCATGCTTTTTAAATTTTCTTTTTCGTTACTTTGTCTCCTATTATGTGTTCTTACTTTATCCCTTTCGATTACTTTGGAATTTTTCGTTGTTTTCGATTTATCATCTTCCACTAAGGAATTGACGGATGAGCTTCTGTTGTTGGTTTTCTTGGGAGACGTGGAAGAGTCGGCATTCGCTGCGGCTGCTCTCAGACGAGACGTTCTTGTTGTTCTTATAGGCAGTGATGTTGTCGCCGTATTAAGATTTATTTCTGAAGAAGACTTTAGGTGATTTGCAGTATTTTCTGATGGCGTTCGATTAGTCGCTTTCTTAGGCCGCCTGAAATTGAAAAATAATCACAATTATTCAAAAGTTTTAGATTTTTGAAATAAATGCTTTAACTTGTTAATAAACGAAGATATCCAGCTTTCGTAAGTTTTGAATTTTTTACATTTATATAAAATCTCTCCGTAATAAAAAAACATTTTTTTAATTCAAGCTCTTTAAATATCGCCCATTTAATTATAAGAAAGTTATATTATATGTATGTTGAAATATGCTTACCGTTCTGTAACATTAGCAGAGAAGAGCGTAGCTGTTCTAGCCATCAACTGCTTTCGTCTCTCTTCTTTGTATTTCTGTATCCTGGCCGCGCGGGCCTCGTCCGGCGATTGACTCATTGTTTTACTCCTTCTAACACGATGTCACGTACACCAGCAACTCTTACAGTTTCTATTATCCTTCTTTACACTAGCATGAAACTTCTTTAGCATGGCGACATCTAGTGCGCAGGGCGGAATACTTGGCAGTGATGAATACAGGCTAAGCTGGAGGTAGGCGTTCAAGCTGCGGTTACAACCTGGAAATAAATAAAAACAAATGAGTAATAGGATCTACATAACACATAGAACATGAATAATCCGAACTGAAAACGGATCAGTGACAAAAACGCAAACAATGATGTTTCATTTGCGAATACGAGGTGAAGTAAGGACGCGTTACGGACGACCCATGGAAAGTCTTTGTTCCATTGTTGTGACTCCCCACATGCTATGGGAATGTCAAAACATGAATTGATTGTTTTAAGGGAAGTTGGATTAGCATCATTAAATGATATGTACACATGACTAATCATTATTTTGTTATTAATAAAACATGGTCGAATTTAAATGTTTTTGCTTATAACGATTTAGTGGGAGTGGAATATGGTCATCGGACGGCAATGATCATAACGTGTCATTGACTTTAAATAATACATATTATTATTAATAATCTATTTATTTAAACATTTTGGAACTTAAAGACATCACGAGTAATATTAATTGGAAAAAATTGAGTACAGATGATCATATACTATGAAACATTAAAACAATAACATCTGCAATCCACTAATGAAGCAAAATATTTGCCAGTTAACACACAAATGATTACGTTAACTGTAGTCACGCTAGCAAATTGTTTTACAAACGATACTTGGTTTCGTAACGTATTGGAAAATCAATTATCTGTAAACACGCTCACTTAATCAATTAAACCAATAGGTCTAGTTGTTACGAAGGGTTCTCCCCTCCCAGGACGTTTCGTACTTATCTTACTTTCACTTTACACTGTCCAGTGAGATAAATTTCATATTATTGCGAAAGTTATACCTTCAATTTAAATAAACATGTTATGAGTAATGTGAACGAAAGCTGAAGAACAAATTTGAAATGTAAGATTGTACCGCTAACTTATAATCGCCGACATCTTTTTTATTATCTATACTAATATAATAAAGCGTAAACACACACTTCTTTGTTGCCTAAGATGTCAGCAATTACA
>LD688936.1:5792046-5811344 GCA_003118335.3 Papilio memnon
TTGATGCGCGGCAATTACTAACACTACGCTTTAACGGACGCGAAAGAGAAAACTCGAATGTGAAATAAACATTAAAAAGAACGATTTCTATAGTTCATATAATCATGAATCGTTACATATCGTACACGAATATCAATTTCGTATCATGATAGTCATCATTAAAGCTTTCTACAATTTAAAAAAAATTATTACTCTTTTTGAATCGACTCATATAATATTTTTCTCTTCATGTACATTACACAGCGAACATAAACATAAACAATAACGAAGGAGGTTAGAATAAAAATTACTGGCCAACTAGATCCTTCCATCACCATAGCATATTACTAGTATAAAACAATTATCTTTACTGTATCCCTGAATATCAATCGAATGTATTCCGTCTTTATAATCAAGCCATTTACGCTCCAGAATGGAACAGACTCAACATAACCGTGAAAATAATTCCTCATGTCAGAAAAAAACAGATAACAAATCGACTATTTCAATAACAACCACTTCAATTACAATAAACTTTAACTGTAAAAGACGTAACCAGTTAAATAACAATATAATCTGCAACAAAGGTTGCATTTCAAACGATTCACTTCACGCAAGCTTGCACAACAAAGAGAAGTATGGAACTATGCCAAAAATATTCAAGTCTTTACCTATACAAAATGATATCACTTTACAACACTTTATACGATCATTTCCACAGCTTAATCTAAGCTTGAATGGATTATCAGAGTTCTAACGCTTTCATGTAACCTGAACAAATTGCATCGTTAGTAACACGATATCATACGATGGGAAATTTCTCTACATTATGGTCGGTGCCATTACACGGTTAGGAAAGCCACAGAGAAAATTGAGTTCTACAATAGTAACCATATCATCTTCCTCCTTATCCTAGTCCCGTAGTGGCGCTACAGGTTTTTGTCCTCCACATAACTATCATACGTCATCTCAGTCAGCCCTTCTTGATCATGTCACCTTTCACGCAATCCTTCCATCTCTTTCTAGGTCTACCTCTACCGGTGTACCTCCATTCTCATAATTAACGTTCTCCTTGTTACATGCGATTCATCCCTCCTAGTAATTATTAATAGTAACCGTATATTGTGTTGGAATTTTCTGTTAAAATATCTTAAAGCAGAAATAACTCAATAACAGTTACGATCTTAAAGTTTGACAGACGCGTAATAAAATGCAGGTTTATTAAAGTTGATCACAACACTAAGTGTTGTTCACAACAATTATTAGGAATCAATGAACAAAATTTAGCAATACCCTTCTAAACTTTAAATCCAACTAAGTATCTTGACTAAAACGACTTTGTTAATAATTCGATTTGTTCAACGTATTTCTATTACTTACGTATTTACTTCAAGTAGTTACGACTTAATAAACTGTACATAACACGCTTAAATGGCTAACAGATACAGTGTTTTAGAAATTGAGAAAATGAGTACATGTCGATAGGCGGAAACAGCAATTACAGGTACTGTATGGTTTGTATTCACGCTCCGTCGGCCGCAAGAGCGTTGCACCGATTGCAGACCCACAGACCATCAATCAAGCTTTCAGTATAACAAGTATCGAACCCGTTAATCTATTGGCGCAGGTGTAATTTTGTTACTTTCCAAATTGTTTTATTTTTTTAATCTGTTAAAATGGAAAACAGTTTGGATGCCAAGCAAGACAAACAAAGACAAGTTTATCAGATTGTTGATTGTTTTGATCAGAAGTTTAGAGTATGGTAGAGTAGGTAAGATAGGGGGATTTAGGATAAAAATAAGAAATGAATAGCTGTAACTTTCAATAATTTATTATTAAACTAGCTTTCGCGTGCGACTCCTTCGGTGTGGAATTAAAAAAAAAACAAAAGTGAGTATATGTTCTTCCAGATTATCCTCTACAACTATACTAAATTTCATCGAGATTCGTTCAGCCGTTTCGGTTACAAACTCTAACAAACATTCATCTAAACTTTCGCATTTATAATATTAGTATGAAGTATGATTGATTAACTTCAAGTGTTTTTATTTTTGGCAACATTTGAAACCTGTTTGAAATAGTTATTATACTAAGTTAGTCAGTATACGAAAAATGAATCCTTCAAAATAACCTAAAAACAAAACTTTTCTGTATATTCATTTAAACAATTATCTCAATTCACACAAATCTGTTGCTGATTCAAAGATGACAAAACATGAACGACTTGTTTGTTTATTTTTAATTCCCACTCCGTTCGTGTCATTAACCTCATTGCAAAATGACCTACACCATCCAACAAATAAGGACAACGGTAATAAAAATTATTTCCTCGATATTTCGTATCAATTACTGTTAATTTCCGTAAGATAGCGAGAACATTGTTATAAAATTATAAACAAATCGTTTGACCAAAGAGAGTTGATACAGCCTCGCCATTTAACGGTGTAAGTGGTTTGGCATTTGCATAATTTTATGGAGAAGGACGCTAAGGAACAAACGGTACAATGTTTATTAAATGAACAGCGATGTATCGGCAATAATCTAAACGATTGCACAAAGATATTACGTTAAAACTTTAATAAAGATTTGAATGTTACATCTATAATTATTGCTTCATTTGCAGTTAAATAAAACACGTCTTAATCTCGCTTCTTCGCAAATGTAGAGTAAATAAGAATACACGTGTAGAGTTATCTGAGTAAATATTCCCAGTGGACCCTCTAATTGTTCCTAGCACTGTCTATAGTCGTTATATCGGATTATATTATCATACTCTTCGGACGAAACGTTAAACAAAGTTTACTGAAGGTTATCTTGCACTAATACGTCTTGCTTAAGTAGCAACAGGTATTCGGTTGCGCCGGTTAGGTTTTCAGGGCGAGCTGCGAGATATCTATATCTATACTAATATAATAAAGCATAAACACACATTACTTTGTGGCGTAGGATGTCTTCAATCACAGCATATTTTTGAATAATTCTTTCTTTAATAAAAAGCCCTACAGTTACCACACGCTTTAGGCGACATATTTTCATGCTTTAATAGTATAAATAGCTAATAAATATATTAGGGAATAAATAAATTGGAAAAAACGTTCATGTGGGGAAGGGACCATAAACTACAAGCTGCCAACTTTAAGGAAGCATGATTATTAAGGTAACGGTAATTTTGACACTTGCAATTGAGAATTTGACAAATGTAAACAATAAAATAGTTTTTTATAATTTCATGCGGATGAAGCCGCACGGGAACTGCTAGTCGTTAATATTTGGCTTTCTCATGTATCATATGCGTTCTGATTGTGATAAAATGTTTGATAAAACTGTCAAATATTATCGCAACTGGGACACAAATCTTGATACTTGAAAATGAGAATATTTTTGTATATTTTAATTTATTAATTTTATTAATGTAGTACATCCAAAACACCCTGTATATCTCGAGTGTTCGAATCTAGGGGTTAAATACGTATGATGTTTAGATAAATTGAAGAACGATATCAGTTGAAATAAATACCAAAAACTTATAATCAAGTGGTACCTGGTTAAAGATCAATATTAATTTTAGCAAACAAAACAATACAGGAACAAAAACATTAGATTAGATAGCGAGACCTTGCCTTTTATCTCTCTATCTACACTACGGATTACAAACTGAAAATTAGATTAGAACAACGCGGAATTCATACTCTGCAAAAATAAAATATAACGACATATTTACAGAACGTACCTATGCATTAAAAGTATAAGGGCCTGTCCCACCATTAGCTGATAGAGGCTCAGATAGCTTAAAAATTACGTCACTGACAGATAAGGTAACAAAATCCGAAATTTCCATCACATATTTTACATGTTGGATTGTTATCAGACAATTTATAATTTGGTGGGACAGGCCCTAAGAAAATGTTTCAAAGATGTGGAACTTTACATAAATAGGGTTATACGCTATTATTACTTCTTTAAACTAACAATCATCTGCTTCTCGGATTTTATTAGGGCGTCTAGACACTGAGACAGGTGTCGACAAACTTTTGTTAACAAGGGTTGTCAAACTATAGTTTGCTGATCCCAGCATTTAAGTTTTAAACGGTATTACCCGTGCTATTTATAAAATGACATGCGATAACGTGCGGTGTTGCTACATTTAATCTTATCAAAATGTGTCATTGTTTTTATTATTGAACATTCACGTAAAGTCTATTTTCATAACAATAAATTAAGAATCAAAATTGAATGATGAATTAACTGGATAATCAAAGTCAATCCATTTGCACAATTCTTAATAACTTGAAATCTTGCCTTTTTCTTTTAAATAAAGTATAATACCATTTCTAATCTATACATATAATAAAATTGGAGTGTCGGTTGTAATATCAAAAGAAAAATTCCAGATTTCGGGAAGATGGTGTACTTGCGTAGCAGATAACGAAAATCGCATTTAAAATTTTTTTGTCTGTCTGTCCGTAAGTCGCGTTCGTTCCGGGTAATCTCCGAAACGACTGGGTCGATTTCGACCGGACTTTCACTGAAGGTTAGCTGGCATAGACGGGCACATTATGGGCTATTTTTTTAAATTCCGCGCTGTCAAAATGGCGACCGGACCGCTATCTCTGGAACGGGTGGACCGATTTGGACTTTGACTGGAAGGTAGCTGTTAAAAGGTAGATGCACACGGGAATGTTCTGCCTTAACGAAATTGGCGGGCGACAGCTCTTTGAGTATAAATTACTACATCCTACTTCATTGCTATTATGTTCATCACAATAAGAAAGACGAAAAAAATCGTATATGCAAAATAATATGGGAATTATTTGCATGTATTTAATTCATCGAAGTACACATAATTTTGAAATATAATTAATATAAAAAATATGTATAGGTACTTGAAAAGGGTACAATATGTTTAACTTCGTCTAAGTATTTCAAAAACCAATATAACACAAGGAAAATCTTTTACAATAAAAGAAAATTTTCATCACACTGAAGTCACATTGGAACACCTAGTTGACTTATAAATAAATTTAATGACTTACTGTTTGCAAAGATAAAATCTAAACAAGATATAGCATGCCCCAGGAAGACAATGTTAAAAATAGAAACAGGGACCTAGACGCCTCATCAAATGGGAAGACAGTTATGATTTATTTTCCTGTCCATACAACTGGGTACAGTATTTTGTGGATATAATTCACGTCACAGTCATTTGTGGATATAAAATATATAGGTAGGCTGTTCCTGTTGCACCAACGCTGCAGGAGTAATAGAAAGATGATGATGTAAGCTGTTACTGTCCAAGACATCAATTTATGGTTCAAGGTTCATTTGGAGAAAGTTCAAATAAAAGAATGGGACACACAACATAAAGACCAGACTAATGGAGCAAAATTCTGTCGAAGTAGTACTCCTAAGAAAAAATTAAAAGAGGTAAACTACTAAAAATAGGACAATTACATAAAGCTACAGAGAAATTAGATCATAGCCAAAATACTATCATAATCCGAAATAGAAAAACATTTTTAATATGAATGAACTGGTAACTTACTTTTAGCATCAATTATTGAAATTTTTGGTAAATACAAAATGCAATAACTTTATTACAAACACCTATAATCACTAATTAAAAAAATAAGTTAACCCAAAACTCGTTGTTGTTTGAATAAAAAACAAAACAGTTACGAGACTTGACTGATGCCTCGATAGCTTGCATAGAACTAATTTAAAGTCTCTAATTATGATACATCAATAAAACTGCCCATAGTTTTAGATATTTGTAAATTGGAAACCGTTACCTTTTTAAAAAAACCGCAGTAGAGGCAGGTCAACAGGAACAAAGTAGGTTGATGTTTTGATTACAGTTAAATTTTCACGCGAATTGTCACATATCAACAAGAGTATAATATTAACCACTAAAATATAAAGGCTGCTGTTTCTCTCAAATGTAATACAATTAACATTCAAAAGGAAAATAAAAATTTACTAGTTCGCAAATAAATTTCACAACACGTTACGCGATGCAATCACAATCATCTTTCGTTTTTTTGTAGCAAATAATTTGACAAGTTGACAACTGTTAAAACAATGTTACCAGTTATTATGAACGCAGGAACACGACGTTTCGGCCAGAGTTAATTCTACAACAAATCGTCAATATGACATAAACACATTTTAACAAAGCAAGTCTTTACTCGTATTTTTCGATAATGGGCCCATTAATTTATCAAATGGATCTAAAAGTAAAATCCCAAGTCAGTTGAAGATTTTTACCATCTGCCAACATTAAAAACGACTCTTACAATGTTGCAACCAGGGTTTTTCTTCATTTTATACATTCTTTGTAAACAAGTATTGCCATCTGTTGTGGACTTTTTACACCTCTTATTTGACGAAATGATACGTAAGTGTTAAAACAACATCATAGATGGCGCTTCCTCTAAAGCTAAAATATTTTGATTTTTAACGAAAACAAAATCTTGAATGTAGTCTTTGTGGTAAGAATAAATTATACAAATGTTTAGGAAGTTGAATTAATATGTAGTTTTAAACAATTTATATAATTGTAACTAGCGATATTAATTTAAACACTCCACTAGAGATCCCGCCAGGAATGCGCACGAATATCCAATTACTCTAATGACATTGACAGCTGTCAGCTAGGGACGTTACGATTACGCCGATAATCTAGTGTTGTGCCAATTTTACAGCACGGTACTAATTTTCTTCTTAACAGTAGCTGTTTTTCATTTATTATCATTAATGCAGTGCCCACTAATTTATAAATTGGTGGATGGATCACCATTACATTAATGCGTCTATCAAAGGGTAATAATGGCATAGGTAAAATGAAATAACAAATTAAACTGAAACATATTTATTTAAATTATAACGTTTCTTTTCATATAAATAACGTTCTTTTACATGTAACTGGAAGCCTCTACAAAAACATGGTTTAAAGGGTATAACAATACAATAGATTGATTAAGCTTCGATTAAAATAATTTTATACGGTATAGAAATAATCTTGGAGAACTTGACCGTAGCTCGAAGATTCGGGATCAGTGTTCACCTAAAAATTTATATTCAGATAAATGAATAAAAACAGTTAAAAATAAAAACCATGTGTATGTGTAATATGACACATCGGCATTTAGAAAGAGACAGACTGCTAATTTCGGACGTAGAGCAATATTTTTTTTACTACCTAAATTCGACGTGCAATATTCATAGTCGAGTTCTTTACTATTATAGTATTTACAAATTTTAATCAAATTTTTTGTCCTGATCCGGATTTAATTGTATTTTATTTAAAACAATGTTAAAAATAACGAAAACAGTTTGAATTCGTTGTTAACTTTAAAAGCAGTCCTAGTTTCGTTGTTTCAATATTTACATGATTGTTTTGATAAAAAGTAGACATAAAATTAATTGTATCAATCAATAATTAAAAAAACATGCAAAATATATTAACTACACCTGCGTGCAAAACGATATAAAAATGTTTCTCAAAACATTTCTTACATACTAAAAGCTTTGTTCAAAAATCTTATACGAGTATAATTAAAAGAAAACATATATTTATAAGTATATTTACTAAGGCTAATGGTTAGGACAAGTACGAGTAAAGGTTTAAATTTTAAGAAAAACATCACAGCTAAGCAATAATATATAACTTTTATAATATGTTGTAATAATTAACACGTTTAACAATTTTAAAAAATTAAGAAAGACCGCCTTGCTTTAAATTTCTTTTGACAAAATTCCTTTCATTTTAAAGTATAGTTTAATTTATTCGTCTTATTCTTGTTTATTTTTGTTAACTTTAAATTAATTTAATCGTAACACTGTAAATTAAGTACAATTAACTGTATTTAATGCAAACAAATAAGAAAAGCGAAATACTTAACAAAAACCGTTACGCACAAATCTTGCCTATAATTCTCTTAAAAGAGAAAACAGTAGGTAAAGAAGATAATTATATTTAGACAAATGCCACATGGGCGGCGTGGCGGTCATTCGAAGTTTCATTTACTACCAAAAATATTGTCGTGCGGTGCATGTGTCGCAGCATAGCCGCCTTACCGCCACTGCAATGCCCGTGTGAGATCTCTCTTAGGCTAGGCGCGCAATTGTGATTTTTCGCAGTCACGTGAATGGTTGACAGTGCGCGCCGAATCTTATAGTAAAGATTTGTGAGTTGATTAAATTAATAGCATAGCTATGACGGTTATCATTGCTAACAGCAAGCCCAGCAGCGTCAACCAGTCCATATCGGCCAGGTGTTGGGAGAGCAGCAGAGTGTAAGAGCAAGCTAACATCAACGTGCCTGAGTCGTGCCAGTTTCGCTTTGACTGCGGATTATTGCTTGCTAAAACAACAAAAATAATGCATACAATAAAATAAAACAAAGGGGCCAGTTAGTTCGGCATTCCAACAGTCCTATCTCCTACATAATACTGCTGTAGCACACATGGTGACATAAAAATAAACAATGAAGGGGATGCAAAATGGTTAAAGTGACATCCAAACACCGTGCATGAGAACAGACCACGTACCTCTTTTTTCTCTGTCTGAACTACAACTTTGGTTCTTAGCTCTCCATGGAACTTCGTTAGATGGCAGTGTGTTAGATTGACTAGTATTGCCTTCATCTTCTGAAAGCCTCCTCAGGTGCTGATTCATTGTCTTCACAAGCTTGGGTGAATTTAAGTCATCTCGTGGTTTATTGGCAGTTTCGTTATTCAAGTCCGGGAATGTATTTGTTGATTTATTAGTGCCGTTAAACTTGAAAATTGTTGCAAGTTCCTCTGACGAATTATACTCAGTTGAATCGGCACCATCCTTTTTTATATCTAGTAAGTCATTTTCATAAATCGATAGGTTAACTGATTTTCTTTCAGGTATGGCTTTATTATTTTCGTCTTGTTTTACCTGATTAACACGCCAACTGGCTTCTGAAATTCCGGGAATTCCACTTTTATTTTCATCTTCAGGTTTAGAACATTTATTCATAAATAATTTATCGTTAACTTCAGATATACCAGCGATCAAATCTGAAATTCCGTCTTTTAATTCTTTAAAGGCATTTATTTCATCCAATTCCTTCATTTTATCTGTTGGATTCAAAAATGGATTTAAGGAATTTATTTGTGAAGGCGTAGAAGAATCGAATTTAGTGTCACTTTCAATTTTGGTTGCATCATTTTGTATTAATAGTGGAACAACATCTGGAGAGGGTTTTACGTCTTGTGTCATAACTATACTCTCTTCTGCTTTTAGTGGTTCAGCTATTTTGTTCATGTTATCGGAAAGCTTCAAGCTTTCATCACTGAAGTTAAATTCTTTTTCAAAACTGTACTTGAGTTGGTCTTCTACTTTGTGTAATTGATTTGAAATTGTAAATAAACTATCTTCGGTCTTTTCAGCCTTGGACTTCTTAAGTTCATTATCACCCTCTTCGTTGTTGTGTTGTTGGGGAAAATCCTCACAGATAGCTGTCGTATGCTTCTTTTCGTTTTCCAATTTATCGTTACATTTGTTTGTTAGTTCATTTAAAAAACTCAAACGACTTTCAGAAATTCTATTTTGGACATCTGATGTTTTTTCGCTGTTATTTCGATTTTTATCTAATTCTGCTAATGCTACACCTAATTTGTTACTTGTGTCCATAGCTTCTTGTGCTAGCATACTAAGAACTTGTTGAAATTCATCTTTCGATGATCTTTTTGATGACTGTGGCGATATGTGCGACGGGGATGAGCTTTTGGACTTGTCACATGATGATGATTTAGCGAAACATTTGTCATCACAGTGAATGAATGAGTCGTCTTTTGCAAAATGATGAGAGGTGGTGTGCGGGTTATTGACAAAGAGATTAACAGTATTGTTACGTTGTTTTACCTTATTACGAGGGTGGTAATCTAGTTTCTGTTCTTTATTTTCATAAGTTTCACGAAGCCGTCTCATAACTTCACTATTACTATGAGTCTTTTGCAAAGCGGGTGCTTTGGTCATGTTAAGTGCTTCATCAATTTCCTTCTGTATCATTGTAAAAATGTTTGCTGAAAGTGATCTTATGGCACGTTTCTTTTTAATACTTTCACTTGATTCTTTAGGATGGAAACTTTCATGGTAACTATGGTTATTATTTATTTGTCCGGTGAGATCTTCATTATTAAATAACGAAATATGTTTATTATCTTTTCTGAGGCTTCTGTAAGCTAAGTCATCAGACACGATATCAGGGGATCGTTTCGGAACGAAACGAGATCTACCCTTATTTTCTGGGGTAGCATGCAAATAGTCGCTCTGTGGAGCTGGTGACACCGGACCAACAGGTATCCCAAAAGGCGGTTGAGGATCAAGCGTCTTGAGGCGATTGTTAGTCTGTTTTATATTTCTATAAACGACATCATCATAAACAATATCTGGTTCATTGCGTTCAGAATGTTTGTCTTCATCCGAGACGTAGGGGACATATACGGGCGATGCTAACATGTAACTAATTTGAGCCTGTGATTCTTTAGTACTTGGTTTATCTTTTTTAGAAAATGAGTTCATTCTACGGAATGCCATATCGTCTTGTAACTTGTCTGGTAAAGTAGATCTTCTAGAAATGCGCCTCAAAGGTGTTGTTGGTTGACTTCGTAATTGGATTTCATTATCGTTTCCATTCCAATCATTAAATTGGTCGTTAAATTTTGGTGTCATTAATTCACGACGTTCGGCCCGGTCCAATAAATCTTCATCGCCTAATCCTAAACTATTATAAATAGCTTCCAATTCATTTAACGCGTCATCTAGGTTTGTAGATTTCCGCCGTTCAGAACTTTTCTCGTCATCTGAAGGTACTTGATAACTGTTAGGAATGAACGTATCCGATTTATGTCGAATATGTGTTTTACAAGTCGGCGAGGTAGCAGGTTTCGGAGGCTCCACCGTAACAGATCTTTTATATTCTGTAGTAGCTTTCCAAATTTTGGAACCGTCTGACTGATCTACCGATTTATTTTTATTTTGAACATCGGAATTCTCAATTTTGTAACTGTTCCTTCTTATTATTTTATTTTGATCTGTCACAGGTCTGTACAGTTGGGAATTGCTAGAATATTCACTGTTACTTCTGGAATTAGCAAATGATGTTTGCTGTTGTCTTTGCTTCTCGGCATCATCTATTTTCTTCCAAAATTCTGACGCATTTCTAGGTCTTCTATATGTTATGTTAGTAGATATATTACTCGAAGTTTGAGAATCACTTAAATATTGATTCTCTACGCCATTGAGACCAGTTTTGACACTTATTGGTCTTCTTGACCTAGGACTTTGATCTGCATAATATAAATAATCCTGCCGTATCTGTAACGGTTCTGGTTTAATTAAATTTGGTTGCTCGATTTTCTTACGCCACGGGGGAGAGTTCATGTAAAGTCCGTAATGGTTAGGCTCAGCGGAAACTGATGCCGGTCGTCTAGGTTGTTCATTCCTATAATACGTATTTTGCATATTTTCGTTGTTTTGCATAGCAATATGATCTTCGGAATTCGATAGAGGCCTACGTAGGCCGTTTAATCCGTAACCGATTGACCGCTCTTGACTTCTTCGCATAATTCTTTCAAAATCGTTATTAGGTACACCATGGGTTATTTGATTAGTTCCAACTCTATCAGCCACTATGGGATTATTTTCATAGTACATTGATAGAGGTGTTGTTACTTTTCTGTGCATGTCTCGTGGCGGAGGTACTGGAGGCGCTCTCTCTTCTTTTTTCACATTTGTAACGTTTCCTAATGGAAATTTAACGTACATAACGGATTCTGGATTTTCGTAATTAATAGATGCACTTCTTTCTCTGTTATTACTAGTGGAAAGCGAATCTCGATTGTGGTTAACATTTGGATATTTTATGGAATAATTAATATGTTCGTTATTAACCTTGGCGTTAAAGTTTATGGATGATGGATAACTCTGTGTGGAAGGAAATGATGATACTGATTCTGTCTTTAAAGGTTGTCTGCTGGGTTCATGCAGTACAGGGTCAGGTATAGATTTATTCGCTGGTTCTCTTTTACATGTTCCATATCCACTGCTTTGACTTGTGGGTGTTCTTGTTAGCATTTCAATTTCGGCTTTTGTATAACCTTGTTGCAATAGCTCAGCCTCTTTGTTTAATTGATTTTCTTCATCACGTGACAATCTTTTTATATATCTTTCATTTCTGGCGCTTCTCGATTTTTTGTTGAGAGAGCTATCGCGTGACCGCATTAGAGAATCTTCACTTCTGAAACGGATCATAGAAGAAGAATTTAAAGATTTTAGGGATTCTTCATCACTACTAGACTCCCCTCTCATACTATTCCTTAATGCTTCAACTCTAGCTTTTAAGCGACCCTTTCGCGATTTTCTCGATGGTGTCTCGCTGCCAAACCTACTATTCTTTTCGACGTGGTCGTCCTTTAAGCTGAGAGACTCTTTTGATACTCTGCACATGTTCTGTGTTTTAGCTCTATAATTAATGAACCCAGCAGATGGGTCAGATAATACTCCGTCGTCGGTCACATCATGCAAATTCGGCTTTGCCAAGCTTTGTGCCCTCCTCGTATCCCTAATTACAATATGATCGAAATTATTAACCGGAGGGGTCCTCTTCTTCTTCTTCGCTTTCCTTTTAGGTGACCGCCCACTAACATCGTCGTCGCTTTGTGATGATGAGCCGCTTTCTTCTTCCTTTTTCTTTCTTCTAAAAAGTTTTCCTATTGACCATTTTTTATCTTTTTTGGTGCGTTCCGTTTCTATTTCTGTCTGGATCGGTCTGTCCGGGCGTCGTTGGACGGATGTGTAGTCATCGTGGTAGGCTCGGTATGACGGCGTCGAAGCCCCGGTGATGTCTCGGTGGGGCACTGGCGGGGAGTTCACGGTCTGAAATTAGAAATAAAAACTATGTTAATTTTTGTAATAATTTGATATGCGTAAGTAGGTCATTCAATGATGTTATAAAACTCATTATTCTGTAACACGGTTAAAAATATTCTAAACTTCTATAAATATGTTATCGATAAATAAAATTAAAGAACACAGGTATCTTTACTTAAAAATAGATTTACTAGCAATATTTTCGCCTTGCTATCTACAACATACTCAAGGACAGTTTTTTGGCTTCGTTTCAAACACATTTAACTGTGGTTTTTATTTTCTTTGTTTATTTTGAGTTGGCAAATAAAGGAAGTTATTCGTCGTTGACCTATCCGCTGCGTAACAAGTTGATAAAGAGGTCGTTGGTTCAAAGCCGTAGTATGCGGTAGATAATTTTATTACAAGACCATCATATATAATTAAGGTAGCTAATATAAACTTCTATAATTTAATTGTTTATATTAGTTTCTAAGATATAATTATATCTATACTTATTTGGTACTTTGGATAATTACCATAATATAAGAAATAAAAATTACTTAAGTACACAAAACGTTGACTTATGGGCATATCGTGAGAAATAAAAACTTACAGGTAGAAACGACGAAAAATAATCATTAGTAGCTCGTTCGGAAATGACTAGCATAGCAACCATTTTAAATTCCTATATAGTTAACAAATGCTACATCCAGATTAAATTTCGATAGATAAGTTTTTTTCACTTTTATAACACAATATTCTTAATATCACTTATTAAAATATATCACAATTAATTAACACATTTTTAAAGCGAACACAATAAAATTATTATTATTTCAAATCTTTTCAAATTCGACTTTATTGCGTTTTTTTATTTTAATTGAAAAAGGCAAACGCAAGCGCCTGCGCTCGCGTCGTTTGCCGAACGACGACTTGTGATTATTTCAGACTGGACTATAGATACATGCCAACATACCTCTGCATATAAACGTTATTACTTCGCCACAGCGTCGGCGCGATGCTCCACAAATCTATTTATTTATAGTCAAGATGTATTATTTATTTTTTATTTGATTGCAATTTTCTCTTACTATCGCCGGGAATCCTGAGCATGTGGCTAATGTATGGCGTTCGGGCATCGTTCAGTAACATTAACTAAAATAAGCACATGATTTAGTACCGTTGATAGACGTATTAGTCATGTTAGAAAATTCCCTTCAAGTAATTAATTGGTTAGTAAAATCAAAAGCCATCTGAATACCGTGGAATAAAAGATTAGGTTTGTAGCTAAAAGATCGGCAGATTCAGGCTTTACAGATTTCCCTTTCATCTCTGAACAAGATTACCTTTCTTCTCTGTAACAATTTATAAAGGTTTACATAATGTATAGCAAAGGAATTGAAACCGTCGACCTTCTGACAGAAGTCCAGAGCCAAATTACTATCACCTATTTTATATTTCGTATTGCCACATATATTATAACTATAATATAGTGTAAATTTATAATACGCAAGAATTCTTAACCTCAATATTTCTGGCACGTCAGAATAGAATATTTACAGATAAAATTTTTACATGTAAGAAAAAAATAAGTTACTGAATCCGCATTATTTAATGAAAATAATCGATAATACGTTCATTGATTAAACAAATTGAAAACTAACATTAGTTTTTTTTTAAGGTAAGCAACGATAAAAGTGACGACAGAAATAAATGATTTTGCGTTTATTTTATACTAAAAGCATTGTATGGTATTTTGACATATAAAATTCTGTATAATGTTTTTAAGACGTACAAGTCTCGTCAGACCAGATCTAAAACCAAGGCCTGTTTTCTTGTAACAAGCTTAAGGGTAATGTCTGATATTTGAGTGGAAAAATAATGAAATGTCAAGGCTTTGTACTTTTAAATGTATTAAAATAATCTTTAACAGAAAAAAGCACTTCTTATTTATTTTATTAGGTGGCAAACGAGCAAGCGGCCACTTGAAATCGCCGAAATGGCGAAGCGACCGCTGCCCATAGTCATCCGCAATGTCAGATGCGTTGCCTACCCTTAAATCCACTTTTTCTTCCCATCCGTTCCATATAAGAAGAGGGTGGAAAGAGAAAGAGACTAAAATTAGGCCTCCTTTTATTTACTTTATGTATTTCTTTAATTAATAAACACATAAAAATATTTACAATTTAAAATACTGTGATGCGGAATAAATCTTATTATTATAATTTCATCTCTTAAACATTAAATTAGTGTGAATGGAGCTTTACTGGTGTGATCTATTTTTCTCGCGACCTGAGTGAACGATCTCATCTGTTTGGATTATCAGAGTACTAGCTGTTCCCTGCGGCTTCATCCGCATGAAATTTTTTGTTTACATTTATCAAATTATCAATTGCAAATGTCAAAGTGACATGACATGATGACAAACCATGGCAATCTTGCTTCCTTGATGTTGGCAGCTTGTAGTTTATGATCCCTTTCCCCACATGAGAGTTTTTTTCAAATTATTTATCCCTTATTTTTAATAACGTGAAAATATATACCCTAAAGCGTAAGTGTAGGACTTTTTATTAAAGAAAGAATTATTCAAAAATATGCTGTAATTGCTGACATCCTACGCCACAAAGTAGTGTGTGTTTACGCTTTATTATAATAGTATAGATTAATGGAATATTTGGAACTAACCTTTAAGTTTCATTCATGTTTAGATGGATCGACTGACTTAAGAAAAGAATATGATTCAAATTACCTTTACATCATCATACATACAAATATTTCCTACAGCATTACCTTTCAGTCCGTCAATTATAAAATACTAGCTGTTGCGCCTGATTTTATCTAATATTGAAAGATAACTATATAGATAAAAATTATAGCCTATGTTACTCACTGATTTTGTAGCTTTTTAATGGTAAAATAATTTTTGAAATCGTCCCAATAGTTTTTGAGTTATTTCAATACATACAGAAATACAAATCTTTCCTCTTTATAACATTAGTATAGATATTGATATCCTACTAGGAACACCAATATCTGTCAACAATACCTCATATTGTATTTTAAAACAAATGTAAACACACGCAAACAAGTTACGTGAGCACAGCCTTGGCGGTGACAGAAATAGATAATAGTGATGACTATGACACAATTCTTTTACTCTGCCCTCTAAAGATCACACAGATAATCTTATCATACGTTTTTTTTTTCAATAACAGCGGGTTCAATCTGATATATCTGTTAGTAGAACTATTGAAAACAAACTCATATTTGAAAACCATCCAGTAGACAAAACAACAGAGAATTAAATCCACTGAACAGCAAAAAAAACATATTATACTTACTTTATTTAACAACTGCCATCTATCGTCATCGTCGAGCGTCGGTGGCTCAGTGGTTTAAGCACTTGACTTGTCTACAGGTCTTGGGTTCGAATCCCGCCATGTACCAATGTGATTTTTCATATGTACATAATTTACCCGACGTTCTTACGGTGAACGAAAACATCGTGATGCAACCTGCACATATTGGCGAAGAAATTCAAAGATATGTGTGAAGTCAACCAACCCGCATTTGGCCAGCGTGGTTGACTATGGCCTAGACACCCTAACTTAGGGTAAGCTCCGAGCCCCTCGGTGGGGACGTATAGTGGTGTTGATGATCTATCGTCAGGAATAGAAAATTATTTTGTGGTCGTGTGAAATCTTTTCTTTAGGAAGCATTCAGTTTTATTAATCTCAATGGTACCGATACAGTTGCCGGCATCTAAATTAATGTGACATGTGACAGGCGTCACGCTGCGCTCTGCCTGACGTGTGACTAAGTATGGACATCCGTTGGTGTGTGTTATTAATCGTTCTCCGTAGTACGACACTACGGGAGATCTTGTGTAAGGGAAACGTGCATCATGGTGTCAAGTGTGTCAAGATTTACGGCCGAAGTCAATTTTCGATCTCGAATGGATTTTGCTTATCCACGATATTTTTTAATAACAATTTGAATCCACTTTACAATAATATTTATTCCTTATTAGGATATACATTAAAAAAAGTAATTTATATAAAAGATCAAAGACCATAAGTTCCTTTGTATGTTATAAATAGAATATTATAAATCATGTTTCTCTGTAAGAAAAGAGGAAAGGATAAAATTCATAAGTTCACAAAAAGAATGTTTAAAAAGTACACAGGGATCATGTTAAAAATATCACCAAGAACATCCGGTACGTCTTTTCTCTGAGAAAAACATTAAAAGCACTGAGTTCTTTAAATTGAGTTTATAAAATTAGTCTTTCTAATGTTTTCTTGGACGAACCGTAATGGACCGTAGTAACCTTGAGTTTATACCCGTATGTCAAATTCGAGATTTTTTCATTATTCTTCAGACACTTTAAGTTGAAAATTCATTTATAAAAAGCTATATTTATTCTAAGCTGTTGCTCGCGACTTCGCTCGCGTAAAATTAAAAAATATTACTCACTGATAACGTAGCTTTTGATGGTAAAATAATTTTTGAAATCGTCCCAGTAGTTTTTGAGTATTCCAATACTTACAAAAATATCTTACTTCCTCTTTATGATATTAGTGTAGATATAAATACTACAGGCTTAAAACTTAGGATAAGCAATACTGGATCGATTATCGGGATCGGTCGTTAGCTATTTGTCCTGAAATCTCTTAAAGAACATTGTTTTTAACAGGTTTTAAAAACTTTCCCGCGCATTATACAATCGAAAGGGAGACTGACTATTGGTAGGTCGGATTTAAAAACTTTTTAAGTTTGCAAATCCATCTTTCACATTTTGTCTGCATCTATTTTTGATTTCAGTTTCTGAATCTTAATCACAAATACGGTTGTCGGTCTAACATGTCTGGAACAGGCGGTTGGACGTTCTCCAAATCCTTTTATGTGCAGTTAATCTACATTTAGACGGCTAATAATGTATGGATTTAATACGAAAATAGTATCATTTTAATGTAGCGTCGTTAATTAAGCATTAAAGAAACTGTCGGATTTAAAGTTGTTAATTGATCGCTAAGGGGCTCTCTTACCGTAGTTTTCTTTATCGTCTATATGGGAATTCTAAGGTCTCACATCTATGGTATATATAAAAAATTTCCTCTTAACAATATTAGTATAGAATAAAATATTGTTGGACCCACGTAAGGATTCTGATTAACTTTTCTTATCATTTAACAAGAAGGAACTTTCCGTGAAACATCAAATTCGATTTCAACTTCGTCAGAACTGGATAAACCTTTGTTCCAATCAAAGGGAATCGCCTATTTCACTCAAAACAACCCTCATTGGGAACCTTTATACAAGGGTTCACTGGATTTGATCGGACGATGGAACAGTAATACAATTCCAAACAAAATTTATGCATTTCCTATAAAATGAGACTTTAACAAATTGATCTCCTAAATTCTAAGAAACATAAGTTGTTTTTTTAATATAATATGTATTTGATTGAGCAAAAATCTTTTAGCACAGACTATATAAATCTAACTTTAATGTAAATATAGTGTTGGGAAGGATTTAAAAAACTCACATATATTGCTCGTCCTAAGCTTTATTAATGTACGTTACTCCGCGTAAAAAGATAAAAGCCTCAACGTGTTACTGTTACCGATCGATTGCGAATACAGCCCGTACATAACTCGCCTGGGTAAATTGTAAATATGTCCAGTCCAATATACAAGTACAGGTACTGATGAAAAAATGACAAAGTATCAAGTTTACAAAATATGAATTAATGAACTAGCTTTCGCCCGCGACTCCGTCCGCGTGGATTTAAAAAAAGTAAGTAGCCTATGTCTTCTTCCAGACTATCCACTGCATCCATACCTAATTTCATCGAAATTCGTTCAGCCGTTTATGCTACAAACTCTAACAAACATCCATCCATCTAAACTTTCGCATTTATAATATTAGTATAATTTCGTTCAATATGCGATTAGCTGAATTTATACTCGTTACTTCGGCTACTGACAGACGGTATTTGCGATTGTTCGGTAACATTACCACGTCTTATATTTGCAATCTAATTACATTGAAGGGGAGCGTTAAATCTTTGGTAATTTAATTTAGGCGACGTGACTGGCAAATAGGATGGTGAGGTGACGGATGATCGAAGCTGGAAGAATATCGATTAAGGAACTCTAATTCGATTAGTTATATGCCTTATCCTACTGAATTATTTCCACTCAGAATTTAATGGTCACTTGAACTGTAGAATTGATTTTTCATACTAAAATCTACAGTAAAAGTCTCCCTTAGTGTCACTCAGGATATCTCTTAGTTTTAATTATACACTAAGGGAGACTTTTACTGTAGATTGATCTCTAAGACTTTTACTATAGTTTGAAGTCTAAACCGACTTTATGAAGTGTAACCTTTAGACCGAGCGGCTCGTTGTTGGTTTCCCCGTAACACTACTG
>LD688936.1:5821628-5838861 GCA_003118335.3 Papilio memnon
AGGTACAGATACAAGTGATATCGTTAAATAACTAGTCAGACGTAGTCAGCCGCAAACGTACAATGTTATAGACTAACTTACATACAAATAATTCGTAAGTTTTGACACTTAAGGGTTCTTTGGTAATAAAATAATGTTATTATTACTCTACAATATAACACCATCTCTCCGACTTTATTCCATGCCCGTAGGGTCAGCACAAATTTTATGTCCTCCAGGTTAACGTATATTTCGACACCTCAATCGTCACTCCCTACTTCATCGTGTCACCTTTGACGCAATCCATCTCTTTATCGGTCACAGAAGTCATTCAAAGTTCTATACCTTCATACCAGGTATTTGCGCAGCATAGCGGAAATATTTTTCTAAAGATTTTAGCGCAAACATAGTAAAGCACTGAGTAATTAAAAATACATGTCGCAATAATGGCATGTATGATAAAAGCCGTTAATTATGAGCACAGGACTTAACTCGACAAGCATCCTGTCACTTCGTTATCAGTAAATATAAAGGTCGATGTACGATACGAAGCTTAAAGTTCAAATATAGTATTGTTTGTTTACAGAACTACAAGTTATAGCTTTCACCCATTTAAACTAATTTTATAATTAAAAAAAAACATTGTTTTCATGTAGGCAATCAGTAATGTATTTCTTCTGTCACTCAATCCTTCAATGTCATTATTCCCATATATTTTCACAAAGATTTACGAAAGGAAAAATTCTAACGCTCGGTTTTGTCTAGCTTTAATGTGTAGCTTTAACCAGTGGTAGTGCTGTTTTAAATTACTCTCCTAGAGCCACTTTCATCTACTTTAACACACGTCTAACGTCTAGTGTTCACACTGGACCTACATATGCAATGTAGGGTGACCATGACACAAAACTGTACTAAAAATAACTTACGTGGTAATTATTTTACGTCTATAATTTTCCAATGATCTTTGCTTACATTTTTTTATAAACAAAAGTATAGTTCATATGTATAATTCTCCATTTTATAGCGTTTATTGAAACACATTGCTACTCTTATGTCCCTGGATATTTTAAGCAGAGAGAAACGCATTGTCACCCTAACTGTGTCTAATGACGATAAATACTCAACGCATGCAAGCTGGCAGTTGTAAATAAAATACGCTAGAAATTCACAGTTAATACCGCGATTATTCTGCAACGTTCTGTAACAGGCCGTAAAGAAATTAGCAGTATTTTGTACATTTACTACAGAAAAAAAATCCGTTGAAACGTTTTACATTTCACTGTATTAAAACTAAAAAGTACGGTTCTAAAACGGTAAAGTTTAAACGTAACGTTTAGTTTGAAATTGTATTAACAATGTACACGAAAATATTATATTACAAAACGAAATGTGTACTTTAGCTCGGAGAGTTTACAGTTGCTTTGAGGTTTATATTTCGCGCATTCAATAAAGTTTTTCATACAAAACCTGCTAGCATACAATAAAAATAATCTCATCATTACATTACAACACTATTTCATATCCAAAGAAACAATTTATCGATTATTTTTTGTAACATTACAGAACAATCTATGTTAAAAACGAGATTTGGTTTGTTTCAAGTAGTGCGGATGCGTGCAGTCAAAACAAACAGAACGTTACAAAGGGATCGCGAGTTTAATCTTATAGTAATAATAAAACAAACGTTTTTTTAATATCTTCCGGTAAAGTCCACCTAAATTATTAATACAAATGGTTACGGAAAGAATAGTTTTACCTAGTAGTAATACGGCACCAACGTATTAAAAAATGTCGTACAAATATTCATCATTATCATTAACTTGCCCTTATCCCTTACGGAGGGTCGGCACAGTATGTGCTGTTCTTCCATACATTTCTATCAGCCGTCATATCTGAATCCACTCTCTTCTTAAGCATATCCTCTTACACACAATCCATCCATACTTTCTTCGGTCTTCCTTTGTAGCCATCCACATTCATTCTTAACACTTTCTGGTTATGTCCCCATCGTCTCGTCGTAACATGTCCAAACCACGCTTAACTTTTGCTTCTTGATTTCTTCACCACTTGCGCTACTTTCAAACTTCCTCTAATATACACATTCTTAACTTTATCCTTTCTTGTTATTATAACATACTAAAATTAATTATAAACTAGTTATAACTAGAATTAATAATAAACTTAGTAACCTAAGCCAAAATCCAGTAAGATCCGTTGAACTGCTCCGGAGATACGTTGTTACAATCTTCCATCCATCTAACCTTTCGCATTTATGAGAGACGTAAGATTTTATGACAGTATATTAACAAGCACATAATACGGATGTGTATTTGATTGTAATAAAAGTTACTTTGCAATTACAGCGTTAAAATGAACTAATTCACACGATATTGCAATACGTCCGTACAAGAGCGATAACATCGCAACAAAATGTTACAGTACCGCATTTTTAGGAGATTTATAACTTTTATCTGATTCTGTTGATTTACGTAAAACATACGTAAATAATAAAAACATAAAATATACCTTCAAAGCTTCAAAGCTCTAAAAACCTACACAGAGTTCCACTCCTTCAAGTCATCTCTAATCAACTCTAGTATTAATATATAATATTATATTAAAATGTTTCATAGAAAAATTATAGTATTTTTAGATATTGTCCATAACAATAGAAAGATTTCCTACTTTAATTCGCTTTCAGACTTCAATGGACCGTATAGAATACAGATCCTTCCAGAGAATTCCCATTTCCTTGTTCAATTTCCGGTTTTATATACGCTGAACTCATATTGATAACTCAATTTCTTTTATAAATGTTGTCATTGTGCTCCAAGATTCTCTGATATATCGGGAATGATCGAGATAAAAATAACATAAAGAAGTCTATGAAACTTATTTATGCGAATATATCAGAATATGCTATAAATGACTTATGTCATCATCAATCTTTAATGACACAGGAGATATACAGAGAAAATACCCTTTCCTGGTCATCCACTTATCCGCCATCAACTTCCTTGCCTAATGGATCAGTGGTAGGAAGGAAAAAGACATAGAACTAGGCACTCTCTGGAATTTGGACCAAACAGACCTTAACCACAGAACGATTTTACGATTGTATTGTAAACCGCTTAATATATTTATGTTACTTTAACAGGTTGGCAATGGGCCATATGGCCGAAGGATAACACTGCATAGGGTTTGCATTAGTGTTTTGCAGGATGCAATATTTCCTGCTCTATATTTGGCAGCTGTGCGCAACTATGGTCAGGGAACAATTGAGAATTGGCTAACGTATATGGAGAATGACGCTGAAGCCACGGCCTGAATTAATCTATATCTATACTAATATAATAAAGCGTAAACACACACTTCTTTGTTGCCTAAGATGTCAGCAATTACAACATATTTTTGAACAAATGTAGGTAAACAATGAAATAAAGTTTTTATAATTTCATGTGGATGAAGCCACACGGGAACAGCTAGTCGTTAATAAAGTTTGATAAAAGATTTCGTTGTGTTAGAAAGGGGTTAACATATTTAAAATGAATTTAACTATCTTTATGAATGTAATACAAACAGAATTGTTTGTGTGACGAAATAAGCGTATAATTGAATTGATCGGGCCCGCATTTTCAGCACAAAGTTCGTATCGGCCTTTGACAATAACTCGTTAACATGTCAAGTCGATCGAAATTCAATGAATACCAACAAACACAAAGGAATGTAGGGAAAAGCAGAATAAAAAGGTTTGCAAATATTATTTTTTCGTACAACATAAGGTCATCAATCTTATTATGTTAAGGGGTATTCTAAGTTCTTACTCTCGCACTAAAAGTCATTTAATGCTTACTTCATAGTTGTCTGGTCTAGATACTAAATCTACACTAATGTTGCATAGTGAACAAGTTAAACAGCTCTAAAAGTTGTCGTCAAACTTCCTTCACAAGGTATAGTTTTTAGTTCAGAAGTAACAAGAATCTACACCGGACACGATAAAAATATAATAGAATGAGTAATATTAAGGTAATCCTAAAATATACATAGATTATTTAAACACTAACGCATTCACTGTGCTAGAAAGTGTTGAAAAACCAATTAATTCCCACGCACACGTCATCCGGCGGCTAGTTCAAACAGATCGATATTTATACACATTTATAGCCGACAGTGGTTGAATTAAAGGTCAATGCCTTAGCTTGAAACGTGCAGATCTTTGCAATGGACCTAATAAAAGTAACCAGTAACAATAAGAATAGGTCCAGATGACGGAGAGAAAAAGGTATACATCAAAAACGAATCCACTTTCAAACTGTTTTCTTTGCACCCTTTTAGTTATTTGAACTATTTGCAAAAACGTTTTACGACTCTAGATTGTTTATCCATTAGAAGGATGTGAGATAAACGTTACGCTTCAATACTTAGGTAGTTTTTGTGCCACATATTATAAAGGCACCTATCAACTCTTTCCATTAGCGTCCATAAAACAAAAGGTTCTTCAACGTTGGCATTAGCACTAATGGACTTATGACGTCCATTTCTTCCTGTCTGGCCGGTCACCTCACACGTGCACAATTATTGGCACTGGATAGTTTTATGCCACAAAGAACAATACGTTTGTTTTTAATAATTTATTATAATATTCCGAACAGTAAAAAATCTGCAATCATATTTTGCAAAAGCAATAACTTATTTTGCGGACGAAAGCAAGTTGCCACATATGTTCAATAAAATTTTACGCCCCATATTCCTGTTCTGTCCTAAAATATGTTGCAAGGCTTTATTACAATTGCTGTTCAATCATACATTACGAGTTCCTACTTTATTGTATCTCGAATGCGGTTACTATAAAAATCTAAATGAAACAACAAGTTTTTTATTAGTTTTACGTTACAGAAAGTGGCATTTATTCTAAGACAGAAATTCGTAATAAAAATATATGAAAAATCGAATAAAATATTCAGCTAGTAACATGTTAGTTACATAATAAAAAAAAGTAATAAACGAAATAGAGATGGCCGGAATACCAACAGACATAATAATAGCCTTCGGAGGCAAAGTGATTTTGTATTTCGGTAACGTCTCCTTATTTTTTTCCTCTCCGACATCGAAGTAATATTGGAAAGATTCTCCGCACTTAACTTGTGACAAAGACTTACCCGCGTGGGATTTCATTCGTTTTATAGTTTTATTTGGAGTCCATTTAAGTATCATATTGTTATATTAAATGCACATAGATACATATATTTACGTATTAAATTGAAATCGAATAAGATGCAATTATAATCTATGGAAAAAATTGAAGCAGTAAAGTGGAGATCAAGTACAAAAATGCATTAGATCTGAAGGTGATATAATGACTTTCTTCTTTCTCCTTTAAACATTAACTAAAATATCACTATTGTGTAGAATACTTTCTTCTGAAAACTCTCATCCTTGTAAGAAATATTCAATCATGCAAATGATGCAAAAACCATGATTGACTGTAAGCTTATTATCTCATGGAATCTCGTACACTAAATAACGGTTTATAATATCGTTGAATTAAAGATGTACCACTATGAGAGTACATAAAATTAAAATTACTACTCATATATCTTTATTAACTATATCATATGTTTTACAATATTTGTATAAAAATAAAATATAACATATATAAAAAATAGAGCACCACCGGCTGCAGAATCCGATGACTCAAGCAACCAGTGGTCAGGGCTGCAGAGACAGGAACCTCCTCACAATACGTACGGTTTCTAAAATAACCGCCTTTTGAATCGAGCCCTTATTCCAACTGTCTAGCGAGAGCTTCTTGAGATGTTGGTCGAAGCTCTTCAAAAAAATTACTACTATTATTAGTTACTTTAAGAGCGGGCCCACGCCTTTTATTAAACCATCGCATAACAGTTGTGCGATTGTCGATTGTTTCGCAGCCAATTCAACTGTTTAGTTGCACAACTAAAAATCGCGTAACGTGCGCACCTCCGTATAAGCTCATAGGAATCGGAGCGAGACTAAACAGTCGTGCGATAGTTTAATCCAAGGTTAGCGCAAGTTATTCCTATACGTGAAAGAGATTTTTCTGTTCGTATATTTGCAATGCCTTGAGCAATCTGCAAAATTACTGGATTAAATGAATGAGAAACTTTGTACGAAAGTCCGGAACGAAAGCCGATTGACTAGATAATTACTTGTAGGGAATCTGGTGCTTAGAACTTAATCTCCGAAGGCACATTACTCTCCCGAAGAAAAAAACTTAGATTTTTTGTTCGCAATTAACTTGTTTTCTCCATTTAGATTCAAACGGCGAAGCGCTATGTTCTATGTAAATAAAAAAATTAAGAAAAAGGCAAAAGAAACATTTCTTCTTGAAATATCCGGGAACATACATTATCTTTTTATAAGCATACAATAAAGGTTTTAGAGAAAATAAAAAATCTCTAATTCTTCGAAGTACCAGCCATTTTTACCTGAAACAAGAAAAAAGTAACACTCAGTACCATGAAAATAGTGGTAAGTCTATTTGACCTATTTTTACAAGGAAAGCCGTCACTCGAACAATGAAATATGTTAACGAAAAAATCTCTTTTATTTTTAGTCTCGTAGTCAAGGTTGGAGAACGTTTATTTATTAACATCAGTCTGCCTGGAAACAAGCGCTGACAGTAAAACTTACCTACATTTAAGCTGTAAAACTTTGTTATGAAGTTGCGAAACTTACAAGTAACTTAACAGCACATGACAATTAAAACAAAAACCTTAAGAATATCAATATTATAATAGGTTTTTATACATTTACTAACTTTCGCCCGCGACTCCGTCCGCGTGGGATTAAAAAAAAACAATGGTTAGTAGCCTATGTGTTCTTCCAGACTATCCTCATTCGTTTCATGGAAATCCGTTTATCCGTTTAGCCTACAAACTCTAAGAAACATCCATCCATCTATCGCTGTCGAACGGAATAAATAGTATCCCATGTCCGTCTCCTGGCTCTAAGATACCCCCTCACCAATTTTCAGCCATATCGGTGAAACCGTTCTTGAGTTATAAATAGTATAACTAACACTTCTTTTATATATATAGATTTGCTTAGACATATTTTAAGTGTGAATATTATAATTGTGATAGTTTGAATGTGTGGATGTTCGTTGCCGTATAACGTCAGATTGGCTCAATGTCAACAGAGACAGATTACATTCTGAAATAACAAATAAGCTACTCAGATTTTTCTTCACACGAACAAAGCCATAGGCATCATCTAATAATGCAATGCTCTTACAGAAGGTTCTAGAAGGTCTAATTTCAAAGTAACAAGAGACGTACAAATGTAAGTATCGCAATCAGACTGCAAAGACACAGGCTCGGAAGAGGTGTCCTACATTTCTAGCTAAGGACTGGCCTAGGTTCAAATTACCGCTACTGTACCACACGTCGACGACAATTTGTTTAGCATGCTTTACAACGATGCCTCACTATGTATAATGCAACAATGTTGTCTAATTAACGCATTAATGGTTATGCATCTATATTATTTACTCATTCTTTCTTAAGATTTTTAAATAGAAAAAGCTTTACATGAAAATATTGTTTTACTTGGATTTGTCTATACTCGTATCTATACTAATATTATAACGAGGAAAGATTTGTATTTTTGTATGTATCGAAATAATTCAAAAACTACTGGGCCAATTTTGAAAATACTTTCATTGTCAGAAAGGTAATTTACCTGTGAGTAACATACGCTGTATTTTTTCTATTTTTTAATTTCACGAGGACGAAGTGGCGAGCAACAGCTAGTTAAGGATAGAACACAGTATACATTGATGATACGGTTATATTGTCAGAGACATCAGAGGTTTGTCGTCACCGAGTTCAAAGTTATGAATAAGTCAGTGGTCGTCAACATTTCTCAAGGGTTTACGACTTTGAATTATGAATTGAGTTTTAGTTCGTGTTTGTCTATTGTTTCTAAATTTATACCAAAAGTTTTATACAAGTGTTTTACCGTCTTTCCACTCGTCAATTGTCCGTACAAAACAATGTATCTCATTTGTTTACTGAGAAGAACAAGAGAGATAATAACATAGTCGACAGTGATACCACAAGGGAAAATTGTTTGAAACAACTGAAGTGCTGGCTATACAGGACTGAACTGAGATTGTATTTTACGTTTGTTTTATTAATTAAATTTTAAATAACCACTTCAAAATTGCGAATCCAATTAATTGACATTTCAAAACCAACAAAGTAAAATGGCAACTTTCATAGATGAAACTCGAATAATAAATGTTCAAAGTTCAGGAACCGATAAAATAACAACGTGATTTCAGTATAACATTGTAAGTTGATTAACCGAATTTTGATTTTCTAACTTTCAAACTCCATTTTCAACAAGGTTTTATTTTATCAAGAATAAGTTAGAATTATCGATTTGTAAATTTATGTTATTCTAAAAGTGTTTTCTTCCTTTGTTAGCCTATGTTAATGAGTGATAACGTAGCTTTTTAATAGTGATAGAATGTTTGAAATCGGCCCAGTAGTTTTTGAGTTAATTCAATACATACAAAAACACTAATTTTTCTCTTTATAATATTAGTATAGATATAGAAACTACCATACCATAAGATGGTACATTTAGTTATCTTAAACTCAAAGTTGCTAGACTATTTTTTGAGTTTGTTCTCAAGAGGTAAATCTAATTTACATAAGTCCACAATCGCACCGAGAAGTATCATTGGGTCAACCCTAACAGAGAAATGGACTGGCGTCCTTTCTAGAGTGTCATTTAAGAAATTGAAATAGAAATTGCGGCGTCAAATAACACTTCGAGAGTTAGTTGAAATTTTACAAGAAATTAGAAAAATCTCATATATAAATAAAAGAATATTGTGTGTCAAAGAATATGAATGTATTATACTAAATTGTGTTAAGTATATGGTAGCACACAGTCTTTACTTCAATCTTCTCTCAATGTTCCAAAATTATGATATTTTCCACTTAGTAAGGGAAACAATACAAGTACGGTTTTAATTATAGTAGATAATACTTTTTAAAGTTCATTAAAAAGTCATACAACTTTCCTTTGCACAATGCGCTATAAAAATGTCAACAGCGTTATGCTTTTAGTAGATACGGCCCTGGAGTTGAATTGTGTTATTATTATTTAACATAAAAAACTGGAAACACTTCAAAAGTATTGTACAACAATCATCATCATCATCATCATCATTTCCTCCTCCTTATCCTACTACCGTAGGATCGGCGCACCGGGTTTTCGTCCTCCAAATAACTCTATCACACGTCATCTTAGTCATCACTCCCTTCTTGATCATGTCACCTTTCACGCAATCCATCCATCTCTTTCTAGGTCTACCTCTAACTCTGTACCCCTCCACATTCATGACTAACGTCCTTATTGTTACATGCGATTCATCCCTACTCATAACATGCCCACTCAAAATCTTATAAAAATAATTGACGCATTAAATTATCAGTAATTCAGTCTTATTTTAGATACAATTTCTTCTAAAATTACTCTAATAATATTCTGTACACACCTAGGCCCTCTAATCAATAGTTAACATACAATAAAAAGGCAAATAGTTGTTTTAATTGTGATTGATGTGGCGACGCGGGTACGAGGCCGAATCGATCGGACCCCAATAGACTCATTAGCTTTATTGGTATATAATTATACATACACCTACCTTGTTTAATAGTGCCACACAGATAAGGGTACGAAATGATGATAATAATATTGGTTTTACACAATATTATAATAATTTACCCATACATGGCTTTACACAATACGGTATTAAGTGTATAAAAATTACCAATAATACTCAACCCTACTGTGTGTAATGTGGAGGGGTACACTGGTAGAGGTAGACCTAGAAAGAGATGGATGGATTGCGTGAAGGGTGACATGATCAAGAAGGGAGTGATGAGATGACGGATGACAGAGTTATTTGGAGGACGAAAACCCGCTGCGCCGACACTATGAGAGTAGGATAATGTGGGGGAGGTGATCACTCAACCCTACTGTATTATTAGACAGATATGCTTGTTGAACAATCGACAAAATTATATCACTAATTTGAAGGCCTTTACCTCTCCTTTTCGTCAAATGAAGATTTCAATGGACAGACAAAATAAAAAAAATCATCACTCATTTAACCGATTGCAGTCGACCGCATTAGACTAAATGGTTTTAGAAACGTCAACAAATGTAATTAAGAACGCATTGTCGAGTATCTGCAGACAGGATCGCCAGTCGGGCGCGGCACAGTTCTGTTATCTACCAGCCAGACGCACGCGATACCAACAAACAAAAGGTTTGTTTTCCATTACAAACAAATTAAACTTATGATAATCTTACTGATATCGTCTGATAATACAATATAACACTAGTTGCAGTAATGACATTAAAGTAGATACATCGAGCTCCTAGAGCATTCTTAAAATGTAAATCATCAAGGCATCAACCTACAGCCCTTAACGATTACTCAACAACATAGTCTACTAAATCTATACTTATACACGCCCTTAGTGCCCAATAATCCAATCTGAATAATCATTAATTAACAATATTTGCTTCTTGGATAATATTCTCAACTGGATAATGAACTTCTCTTACAGGAGAAAACGAGTCCATAAATGTTTTACTACGATCAAATTGTAACACAACTAGTATTTCGATCACGAAAGTTATTAGCAGCGGCTAAAGGAAGTTAGGTCTATTCTCGTTACACGTTCGCCGTCCTTATAGTACAGTTTGTTAACTTGCGAACAAGCGAATGCTGACCTCTTTCTTACGTACGTAATAGACTCTGTCCTGTTGTGTGTTTATTGTTATGGCTCTATTTGTAAAACTCGATAAAAATCCTAGTTTATATCGTGATTGGAATAACTCTTTTTATTTATATCTATAGTTTTGGAAAGTAAACAATAGAAGACGAGAGAGAAGCCTTTACTTTACGAAATACAAGTGCAAGTAAGTGGACAACTATTTAGTCGCACTTTGATTTCTATGAGCTTATATTGAGGTGCGCACACTACTCGATTTTAGTTGTGCAATTTAACAGTTTAATGGGGTGCGAAACAATCGACAGTCGACAATCGCACAACAGTTGTGCGATAGTTTAGTCAAAGGTGTGCGCCCGCTCTTAGTATGTTCGGATTAAAATTAGACAAGATTATGACTGTTAAAAATTTTGTAAAATTAAATACACGTGCTAAAACTAAAACCGCAAAATTCTCGACTAACATTGAAACATTTCCTGTGCGGAAGCGAATCTAAAACGCAAGCACTTCAAACCCAAACTAACCGTCAGCTTAATGTATATGCCTCGCCTCCCGGCTTTGTCTGCTCTTCTAATGATCCTTATCGAGCCCTTTCATCGGTTAAATGTTGTTTGCGACTCCCTCGAGTGCGTGCTATCCGGGAAATTGCCTTTCAACTCCGGGATTCGCTTTTATCGCTGTTAAATAAGACGTCGGCAATGTTAACAGATGCTTAATTCGCGCGCTTTTATGTGTAAACCAGAGTTTTCTAAACTTCATTTCTCGTGAACTCTAACAAATTACTGATTCCGTTGAAACTCCTGCTGTCTTCTTCAACTAGTGGACATATATTTTCCGCCATCGTACACAGTCGCACAATCTGGTCTTCCGTGGACCTTATAGAGTTCACTGGAGCACTTTGAGATTAGCTGGTCAGAGCCGCGGAATTCAACTGTTTATAAACAAATTCAATTCGTTGTTTCATTCGTTTAGTTATTTAAGAACTCTTTAAATAGCATCTGGTTGGTCTACCTACGTCTAGTGACGTTCAGGATTTCGAAATTTCATTACACACTTTTTAAACATTAAATTAAAATGTATTTTTTCCATGATGATTTTAATGCTTTTTTTAACATTAGAACTAAATGGAAACCATAATCTCGACTCTATATTGGATTCCATCGACTGAACAATTAAGTAGTATTTATTCACGCTCATTGTTCATTAAATTTTCGTGTAATCTAACACAAGCGTCTTACACTCACGTATTCTTATCTACTACGTAAATATATTAACCGGAGGCGTATAATCCATTCGTATGATAAACGTGCAACGAAATAATTAGAGCAGAATGATTTGGGGCTAGTTACTGGATCAAGAAGCGTTAAATAGAGCTGTTATATTTAATTAAACAACAAGATATTTCGATACATAAAGCCATTTTGTTGAAGATAAACCGCTTACAAATAAATCAAATATAACTGCGTTGTTTCCACTATCGAAAAACTTGTATGAAAAAATAGTTACAAATTATTTTGAATCAATAGACATAAAATAAAATGTTGCACTATGAGTTAGGGAATATATTGTAATAACGTAGCGCACGTTAGTCAAGTTACGCAACCGGCCCGCTTGTGATCCGCACGGGTTATTTACAGCTCGTTTCAGCGCAGGTAGGCACCACTTCTATGCCACGTAAATATTGCATATACACACGGGTACTCATATATTGAAAACAAACAGAAACAAAACTCTAATAGTGATAACCGATTGACAACAATAGTAAAAATCACTTGACTTCTAAGAATTCTTTTGGCAAACACCACAGCCTACAATTGCATTATTTTGCAGAAAACCATTTCAAAATAATGAACTACTGTATATAAATCACAGAATTAAGTAGACCTTATCTAGAGTACATAAATCTATATTGAATATAGGACTGTTGAGTTAAAATAAATTTAATTTGAAATTACTATGATTTATCAATTAGAAAATCTAAATCTCTTTGTAGTAAAATGTATTTAATTAACGACCAATTTCAGTGGAATCGGGTTGACCATTGCTAACAAAATACAATTGGCTGACACAATAACAAATAAATTATCTACAATCGTGCGTTTATATCTTTTTGCTTTTTGTTTAATTGATCTTGTTATTTTAAATAATATATTTTGCTTTCCGTATCCTGTTTCAATGTGCAAAAAATATTTGTATAAACTAAGAAACCAAATCGGAACAAATTTTAAAATGACAAACTTAATTTAAATATTCGTTACGCTTTAAGCAAAACGTGTTTTACTTTCAATTGCCTTAAATCATAGTCAATATTGAAACCTAATAACATTAAAATCGGGGTAAAACGAGAGACATTTCTAACGAAACTAGAACCAGAAGAAAGTAAAATAAGGCATAAAAAATATATTATATACATTTACTTAAAATATGGCGAATCAATTGCACACTATCGCACGGTCTATTGCATAGAGAATGTGAAATCGAACGCGAGTCTAAAGTGAAATGATTTGAGACGCCGATGTGGCGTGAACAATTGAACGGAATGAGACGAGGGGCCGACACGCAAATTATGTCTGAATAACTGATGATTAATCGTTGACTTTCACATCTACTGAAAACTCTAACTTCGTCTTGTTATACGCGTTAGAAATTACTATCGTCCTAATCATCATTCAAGTTCTAGCTTTCGCCTGCGATACCGTCCGCGTGGAATTAAAAATTAAAAAATACGAAAGTAAGTATCCTATCTGTTCTTCCACAATATCCTCTACATACTCGTATATACCAAATTTTATCGAGATCCGTTCAGCCGTTTAGGCTACAAACTCTAACAAACATACATCTAAACTTTCGAATTGGTATCTTTGACTGACTTCCCAAAAGAAGGAGGTATTCAAGTCGTCTGTATGTTTTTTTTTTGGTATCAATATAAGGCAAGTAAGACCAGATGTAATTTATCGACGTATATTTAAATGTTATATTCACCGTGAACTTCTCGTAAGGTGACAGTAAAATAATTTAACTCTATATTCTCGTATATTGGTATAACTTGTTCAAACAAACCGTCGATCCACTTTCGGAACCAATGTCTGTACAAACATCGGCTTTGACAACATGATATCGATTTGGATAACAATTACGATATCACATCGATAACAAACTCACAACGGATATTAAATATTAGTTTGAGTACTTTGATCAATATATATCTATGATAGAACTTTGATATTAAGGTTGAGAAGTTGGAGAAAATATTTGGTGAAACCTTCGTATCAAATACTAGGCTGTTGCTTGCGACTTCATCAGTATGAAATAAAAAAAATATAGACTATGTTACTCATTGATAACATAGCTTTTAATGGTGAAAGAATTTTGGAAACCGGGCCCAGTAGTTTTTGAGTTATTTCAATACATACAAAAATACAAATCTTTCCTTGTTATAATATTAGTATAGATAAAGATTTTAACGGACATCATAATTTCCATTATATAAGTATTTATTCTAATATCTTCAAAATAAGAGCAATATGCAACTGTAATTATCTTATCTACCTTCGAAGTAACAACCGTTATATTAAATGATCGGCTAATAGTTTCTTCAATCAAGCTTGCCCTAATTTACTTCTATTTATAAATTGTTTACCTTATAAGAACGCGAATATGGACATGATCTTTAATTGGTGAACGCACAGTTTCATGAGTTTTAGATTCATTGTCAGCTTTATTCAATGGATAATTTAATCACACTTAAAACATAACTGCTCTTAAACTCCTTAAAATTAGACATATCAATCTACACTTAAAATTATAAAGAGGAAAGATTTGTATTTTTGCATGTCTTGAACTCAAAATTACTGGGCCGATTTCAAAAATTATTTCATCATTAATAAGCTATGTTATCAGAGTTTATCATTTTTTAATTGCACGCGGGCGTAGTTGTGAGCAACAGCTAGTTGTTAAAGCTATAAAAATATCAAATGTTAGACCGTAAATACAATAATAGCATATCATTCAGACTAAATGATACATATACTCGTATGTTAGAGAGGTGTGTTAACGTGGTATTAATAGACCGGGAGCTACTTTCATCCGTCTGTTCCATCGATGATGGAACGCTTGACGTCTGTTTAGATTACACCGACCTAATGAATGGCCGGAGCTGGGATGTATTATTCAATTACTTGCTCAATATATTCTTCATATAGTTGAACATATGATCGAGTAATGTACGAATAATTTTTTCTTTTGCCTTAAGTAATTTAGGGAATTAGAACTTAAGTTTAAAACGAAGACAGGTAAAAAAGACTAGTTATGAATAGGCCCAACGATTTTACGATTAAAAATTTAATGAGATTTTAAGTATAGTTAAGATGAAGAAAATTCAACCCACTGCAATTCTAGAATGGACAGTGAACTGTCCACATTTGTACAGAAAGTATGTTTCGTGTTGTCTCAAAGACTAATGGATAATCACACTAATGTATGTAAAGTATCCAACATTAAACAATTAGAGCATGCGTACACCTGAAACTAAACTATCGCACAACTGTTCAGTCTCGCTTTAATTCCTATGAGCTTATATGGAGGCGCACACACAATAGTGTGCACAACTAAACAGTTGAATTGGCTGCGAAACAATCCACAATCGCACAACAGTTGTGCGATAGTTTAGACTAAGGTGTGCGCGCGCTCTTGTGCTACATTAGTTACGTATGCACTACATACCGAGTGGACAGAATAGTTGATTACAACTAGAATAGAGGACGGCTTCCGTCGTACATTCTTTAGCGAAATAGGACAGAGCACTCGTTCTATGAGGGGACGTCATACAATAACGTAAGCGATGCTCCATCTTAAAGTATGGAAAAATACTTTCGAGCTTATATTTCTAGTATCAAACAAATTTAGAACACCTCTGCTGTAATTTTTCATCATCTTTGACAGTGATTCGAAAAAATTGAAGATTTCTATGATCGAATAAAAACGGACATATAATATTTATCTCAGATTAAAATACTTATTTGTATTTCATCAAATGTAAAATAATTCGTTATTAAAGAAACTTTTTAGTGACATCTGAATTATGGAGTTGACACTCAAGTCCCCTGACATATCACGATAGCATGGTGGCAGGAAATGTCGAGTTATTTATTGTCCTTTCTCATTGACAACCATTACCAACCAACAAGATGAATAACTGGAGAACTAATTAAAGACGCGATTGATAGGATTTTCCGACATAACATATAGAAAAATTTAATTGATATTAATAATTGAATTGGTCTTAGTAACAGTACAAATCTTTTGTTTGTTAAATAGTGTGAGTCATCCAACTTAAAACTCTTGTATGTCTATGACGTCATTACAATTAATTTCCAAGCCCTAAAGAACACGTGAGTTCCATCTGAACTCACCACAATGAGGTTATGACGCAATTGTCCATGTGTATGTTTTTGTCTTGAGAATAATGGGTCAAATAGCATCTTTAAGACAGTGCTATTATTTCTTTCTCTTCCTTTATGTAACCCTAATTTTCGTAAGCAAATGAGGTAATAAACAAAAGGAAAAATTATTGAAAATCCGGTCTGTAAAGAATCGTTTGTTGTTCACCGTTTGATCTTTATAAAATTAAATCTCACGAAGATAAACAGATCCCAGCCGAGACAATCCCATTATCCGATATCCTTTAAAAGACAAACATGAAATTGTTTGAATTTGCTTTGTGAAATACAATTTTCTTCCAGAATATTCCATACGAGTTCTGTTTAATAGGAATGTTCTAATATAGTAAGAGGACGACAGTAATGCGAGTGTCGGACCCCAATATCAGGGACCTGGCATAGTAGACATTTTTGTTTATATATTCAGCCCGCAGCCGAATAGCGAACCTGGGATCAATCTATTGGGAAGGTATTTCCATTAGAACATCTTATCATAATATTTTTCTCGTAGATAATAGAAAGCAGTAAATAGACAATAGGTTATAGAAAGTTATAGCAATTTTGCACGTAAAATAGCAACGTGTAGTATATTTTAAAGGTTTTTCTCTATCAAATCTATTTTATTTGTCTCGTCTAGATAATACTTCTTTAACATGTACTAGCCTACAAATACCATAATCTGTGCCACAAAATAATTTCGTAACCTAAAAATAAATTCTATTCAAACAATACCAATTTTCGTCACGTGTTTTAATAAACATGATACGTTCGTCTACAACAAAGCATTGTTTTCAGCCAACGAACGCAAGAGATATTTATTGTTTATTTCTTAACATGCTTAGTTTTATCTGTTTTGTTTTCATTAAAGGGCTTTATGTTCTATCGTGTTGGCTTAATCAGTTAGTTTGTTGAAAATTAAGAAATTTCCTACAAAAGGACGTAAAAGGTTTTCGCGAAACTTTCTGCCTCGCACAGCCGCGTTGTGGAATGGTCTGTCCTCGGCGGTATTTCCGAACC
>LD688936.1:5839519-5850270 GCA_003118335.3 Papilio memnon
AAATTAATAAAGTCTTATTACCCGACTTCCCAATAGAAGAAGATTCTCAATTCTGTTATACTTTTTCAAGGAATATTTACTAGGTAAGACATGAGATTTACAAATTGTTTTGCTTGTATTGGAATATTATGTGATGAGCATGCTACGCATAATAATACAAACGATCAATTATTTACATATTAATTGACGCAATCCTATTACTGAATACAACGTAAGTGGATCGTCGATAAGAAACCTAACAATCTCGTCACCCTAAGCGTAATGTATCGAGGTCGACTTATATATTAATCTTAACATACACAACGATTCATCGAAGAGCGGGCGCACACCTTTGACTAAACTATCGCACAACTATTGTGCGATTGTCGATTGTTTCGCAGCCAATTCATCTGTTTAGTTGCACAACTAAAAATGACTCCATATGAACTTATAGGAATCAAAGCGAGACAAAACTGTGCGACAGTTTAGTCAAAGGTGTGCGCGCGCTCTAAGATTATTGTTTATCAAATACATTGAGTTATTTATAGCAAATCTAAAAAAATAGGGAAGAGTCAGAAAACCGGGCTTTTTTTCGAAATTTTAATTTTAAATGTGAATATCCGAAGTTTGGTATTTTCTGTTGTACTTCCTAAAAAGATTTTCGACCGATTTTAAATCTAGATTCTAAATTAGAATTTTGTTTAGAAGCTGAAATTACTAAACAACGATCACAAACTTCAATTAATTAGTCTTACGAATTAAAAAATACTGAAGACTAAATAATTAATTAAAGCAAACGAGTCTAAGTAGAAATGAAAAGAAATCTTTGAATCGAGATATTTTCATTATGAGAAGTTGGCGAAGAAAAATGTCACAAATTTCGCTTTGAAAAACCGGCTTCGGTAGTTTTAAACTAAAATATTAACTTGGAATGACCGCAATATAAGAAAATTAAATAAAGCAAGAAAACATTATTGCAAGTACTGCATAACATAGACTCGATAAATAATATGTAGATCTCAAATAATTCTTCAAATAGAACTGTTATATAACACGACTAGTTTTCGCCCGCGACTCCGTCTGCGTGGAATTAAATAAAACAAAAATGAGTAGCCTATGTGTTCTTCCAGACTATCCTCTACATATATACCAAATTTCATCCAAATCCGTTCAGCCGTTTAGGCTACAAACTCTAACAAACATCCATCCATCTAAATATTCATATTTATAATATTAGTATGAAGTATGATTGAATAATGTCACTTATTTATATATCGCAAATATCTTTTACAATATTTTTCCATTTAACTCCCCGATAGGCAGTGTTTCAACTCTTCCCATTCCTCATAATTAATGTAGTCATAAAAACAATAGATTTCTCATGGAATAGCCCATTTCGTGAAAGGGCATTAGCACTAATGGGCTTCTGACGTCACATCTTACCTTCCCTGTATATTTTTTCTACAGAGAATAAAGTAAAAAGTTACTAGGAACTTCTAGGAAGAATAAAACAATATCATAACGCCATAAAACTTTATAGAATTACCAATAATTCATTCAATTCTTTCTACTTAAATTGATTATTACAGATATTGGTACTTTAAAACAACATTGTGAGAGAAAAATGTTATGCGTATGGCATATTAATTTTTTATGCTACATGAAAGTGCATAAAATAAATGAATGCAGCATGAGTACATTTTAAAATGGCATTATTGTCACAGATCCCTGGATCAACAGCATTGGATGCAATCCCACAATAAATCTCCCAAGCGCCTGCAGGCTAGCTATAAAATGTAGCTCAGTGAATACAGCTGTACTAGTATAATAAATAAAAATAACGCTGTGTTTAAGAGTAACTTAAAATTATTAAATTGAATATAGACTTTAGACACGTTCATTTGTTTATTTAACTAAATATTTAGCCCGCGAAGTTGAGCATTTGGTAGTCTATACTAACATTATAAAGAAAAAAACTTTGTTTGTTTGATTGTAATGAACAGGCTCAAAGACTACTGGGCCGATTTTAAAAATTCTTTCACCGTTAGAAAGGTAATTTATCTGTGAGTAACATAGGCTATATTTTTAAATTTCTTCATTATAATTTTTAAATTTCACGCGGACGGAGTCGCGGGCAAAGGCTAGTTATATATAAAATGATAAACAAAACCCGATTTATAAAAAAAGAAGTTAACTTTTATTCTCAATGTTAGCAGGTTAAAGTCAATATGGACAAAACATTTATTGTTTTGACCTCAGATAATAATAGTAACGTAAGGCCAACCGGTATTCAACATTAAGATAATGAATTCTGTTACAGAGTGAAAGAAGAATCTCTTAAATTATTTTCTCTGAATACAAAAAGTTTGACTTACAAAATAATATGTAACAAAAAAAATATAAATTAACTTTATTATTTTAAGTCTTTTAAAAATAGGAGATAAACGTTAAAAACATGTTTTTTTTAAGTAACTATTATCAAGGCGTAGAAAAACCATAACTTGCAGCAATATTAAAGAAATTAGGAGAATGGAGAGATAGGATATATTTTTTATAGTATTACAATTAACTTCTATGTTGCCTGAGATTGCTCATAGCGATAAGACCGCCCTTGCGCAAATCTAGTAATAACTTAGTTTTCGTTTCCTATTGTATTTGTGCATATGAATTAAATAAATAAATATTTTTTTAAATATTTAAAGTGGTCAATGGTCATACTGTTATTGTGTACACTGTGGACAACATATGCGGAACGCGTCAACATTCGTGGTGAGTTTTATTTCAAACGGCCCCCTAACCTACTTCAATAAGGTTTAGAATTATAATGTGGAACGTTACGTTTCATATCTCCAAACTGTACTCTTACTAAACCGATCCATATGTTTAAAATGTGGGGATAAATGTATTGTGCACACAAAATGCATTGCACCCTACTTATACACGATGTTCCTATTTGTTCAGATTTATAATGGAATATCTAATATTATCTTTATTATATTACTAGCTGTTCCCGTGTGGCTTCATCCGCGTGAAATTATAAAAACTTTATTTCATTGTTTACCTACATTTGTCAAATTCTCAATTGCAAATGCCAAAATGACATGACATGATGACATGGCAATCTTGCTTCCTTGTTGTTGGCAGCAACTTATGGTCTCTTTCCCACATTAGGGTTTTTATCCAAAATATTTACCCCTAAGTTTAATGGCGTGAAAATATACAGCCTAAAGCGTGACGTAAGTGTAGGGCTTTTTATTAAAAAAAAGAATTATTCAAAATCATTCTGTAATTGCTGAAATCTTAGGCAAGAAAGAAATGTGTGTTTACGCTTTATTATTATAGATGTAAATAATTACTATAGATGTAAATAATTTAATATATTAGTATAGATGTAAATAATTTTTCATTGAGACCTTTTCATACGTCAATATAAAATTAGTTATTCATGACTAGTAGAAGTAAAGAATCTATATATTGTAGTATTGACTCCCAATTCATTCTTATAATATTAGGACTAAAAATCACATAGATTACTATTACAAAAATATCATAGCAATTCGTTACTGTACTGCAACGAAAAAAAAAAACCTTTATACCAGTCGCTAAAAAATAGGTTGAAGTTCTTAAACTTGTCAACTTCGTACTAACTTAACACGGTTTCCAAAAGTCAAAAAATTCAAGCTTATTTTAAGCTATTCATAATATTATATTTGTAGCTTACAATCAATTGAAATCTCGTTATAACAAGTTCCTTTAAACCAATTATACTAAATGAAAAGGCTACTGCCATTTACAGACATAACTTCAATAGAATTCACTGGAATATTTCAGAAATCTACTAAAATCTGCAGAAATATTATCTTTTAAAAGCATTCATAAACGAAATAACGATAACAGCTGGCAACAGCCAACGCAATGATCGAAGCTATATCGTTAATATTTTTAAATTCATAACATCGCTGCAAAAACCATATGACCTCTATTAAAAACTCATTATAAAAGATTCGATCGCGAATATCAATGGCCTCCAACATTAGCATACAATACGATACAAACGCGTCTATCGAAGTGACACACTTTCATTGTTTATTTTAACATACCAGTTAATGCGGACTATTGTAGGATTGCCTCGGATTATAATAAAGCCATTGGAATTGCGAATCAACGCAACCAAATGAGCAAACTTTCACATATCAATATTTAATACTATGCAAATGGAATTGAAAATGTATCCTATCAATATTTACAAAACCCTCATGTAGGTAAAATGCAAAAGGAAGAAGGTAAAAGGGTAAGAAGATAAAGTGGAAATAATGGTCCTTGACATATCTGATATCTTACTAACATACCTTTCTCGGTAGAACAAGATTAACTACTTCACGCAGTAAGTGAGCATAAAGTGAGTCCTAAGTGTAGATTTAGTACAAGTAAACTATTTTGAGAAACTGTTCAAATAACCATAGATGAAGTCAGTTAGAAATCTTTTCTGAACGCTACGATAAAAGGAATTTAAAAAAATGTGACGTATTTTAACAAAAACATCAGCGCTTAAACATTTCAAAAGAGCTGATAAGCTTCCTTGATAGCAGGACAAAACCGACGTCACCTTCCTTCCCTGATATCTAACCTAAAAAAAGGTTTGTAAAGGTCCGGAACACGTAACAAATACGCCCAGGTCTCCGTTTTCCGTTAATCTTTTCTAATAGAACCCCTTTTTATCTTCGACAAGGAGGTCACATAACTTTTTATTTAATATCTTTCCTCTACATTTATCGTAATGGATACTTGACGTAAATCCCATTGTATTGAAATAAAGCGAAAGTTTCAACCCAGATAAGAGAAAGTGAATCCTCTCAATTTTAGTGATGCATGAATGATATTTGTTTGTCTAGGAAATTATTAGTGTCAGTTAATTTTTTACTCCCATAGTCTACTCACCGGTCCGAAATCCGATCTTCATTCTATGACAAAAATAATTTCCTTACTATACCGATGAACTTAAAAGGAGCAAACGACTTTCGTAGTAACTGCTCATCTTGTCTAGTCTCATGCATTTAAATAATAATGACATAATAAAAATAATGTGGAGGTACACCGGTAGAGGTAGACCTAGAAAGAGATGGATGGATTGCGTGAAAGGTGACATTATCAAGAAGGGAGTGATGACTGAGATGACGAATAGAGTTATTTGGAGGACGAAAACCCGGTGCGCCGACCCTACGGGAGTAGGATAATCTAGGAGAGATGATGATGGTCATAATTAAAATAACACGTAATTTCAAGCGCTAAATTAATATAGGTCCTAATTGATATACGACAAAATAATGCAATAATCATTTATAAGATCAATAAATTAATAAAATAAAAGTATGATTATGCTCACCTTTAACCCTGTCAAGTTAATTTGTATTTACGAGTTGTGTTATTCACAAAATCTTTTTAAAGTTAAAATCTACTATGCCTGAAGTAAAATGAGGCAGAGTGAAAATAAATATAATAAGTTTTCACACATTATCATTAAAAATTCATAATGGACGCCATGCAGGTATGACATTCCTATTTCATTAATTGCGGATTTCAAGATATGTAAAGAACCGTATGTTGAAAACGGTTAATAAAACGTTTCTAAAAGAAACAACGGCTGTTATAAATAGCGTGTCTGAATTAACATCCGGCGTTAACGTGGTTATAGCATGCGTTGTGCAGATAGACGCTAATTCTGTTAAACGTAACGTAACACTATGCAATGCCTCAATGAACACACTCTGACTAATGAACAACGATCTCTTCATCGCGAGATTGTGAAATGGAATATTGAAAACATTTGAATTGTGATTTCCTAAAAACTTGTACAAAAACATGCTATTATCTATGTTTTTTAAAGAAATGACAGTAAGTTTTTATACAAATGTTTCGACAGTTACTTATCTTTAAAATATAAAGTTTATCTCATTTGTTTTGTTAAAGAAGATAAGATACAAAAGAACAATCTACTGTATATTTCAATTTGTTATATGATAAAAAAATCTTGGACTAAAGCCTTCGAATTACAAACAACTAGCTTTCGCCGACGACTCCTGTTGCGTGGAAGTATAAAAAATCAAAAGCGTGTTCTTTTAGAGTATTCCCTACATCTATACCAAATTTCATCGAGATCCGTTCAGCCGTTTAGGCCTAACCTCTAACAAACATCCATCCATCTAAACTTTCGTGTTTATAATATTAGTATGAAGTATGATAGTAAAATATAATAACCTATCTCGACTATTAAGGAAAACACATTCATATTACAAAAACACGATAGTCGGATTTGAAGGTTACAAAATTTGGTAGCTATTTAAATATCTACATGTATCTAAAGCCATATTGTATTCTATAAATCTTTATCAAACCAGTTCTGGAAGAAACTTAAAACCTGTCTGCGCAGTGCTTAATCTAGGTATAACTTACGCGACAGGTTTTCTTGAGATTTTGAAGATGTTTTGACACACATTTGTTAAGTTAAAGCGACAAGTACGTGACAAGTACTCGCGAAATAGATTTCTAACTACTTTCGAGAATAATCTCACCGCAAATTGAAACGCATCTATGGACGATGTAAAAATGACACAATTGAAAAAAATAAACCAGCACAAATTTAATCTTTGCATTTTTTAATATTTGCTTTTTCGCTTATGCCAGCTACACACTACGGCAGAGCTGAGATAATGCAGTACTGTTATTGTTAAACTTAAACACACTATCAAAATCTGCCTTCATGTGAGACTAGCTTTAGTGTTATGCACGACTCATGTTAGGTCATGTTAAACAATAACTGTCTTTACAATGGCAATGTAGGGACAGCAATGTAAAAGATAAATGCTTATATAAGCGTATTCCAACTCTTATTTTATTAAAGAACTAGCTGTTCCTATCGGCTTCACCCGCGTGAAATTATAAATATTTTATTTCATTGTGTACATTTGTCAAATTTTCAATTGCAAATGTCAAAATACCAATTGCCTTACTATGGCAATCTTGCTTCCTTGATCTTGGCAGTCTCTTTCCCATATTAGGGTTTTCATCCAAATATTAACCCCCTAAGTTTAATGGCGTGAAAATATATAACCTAAAGCATAACGTAAGTGTAGGGCTTTTTATTAAAAAATGAATTATTCAAAAATATGCTGTAATTGCTGACATCTTAGGCAACAAAGAAGTGTGTGTTTACGCTTTATTATATTAGTATAGATTCCTCAATATTCATTAATGTTATCTTCATTTCTTATCGCTATTAACAAAATGTGTTATCGTTTAAAGCATCTCTAGTGTATTGTAATACAACAAAGGTACTAAAAAAAACAAAGCTTTTGTAACGTAAATGCCGCGATGGCGCCAACAGGCATCGAAATATTGTAAATATTCGATGACACATTCACTTTTGTTCAATAAAACAGTTAGAGCAAATATAAATATTTCAATACATTGAGTTTTTGGAATCCAAGTCACTTTTTTCTACTTCATAAATTCATAGCTAAATATAGACTAACTTAATACTATACTTATAGCTTTTAGATAACTTTAATACACACACAAGGTTAAACGAACAAGTGGCCAAACATCGAATCTCAGTCAAGGTGAGATGAAGTAATCAAATATTAATTAAAAGCGGAATAAGGAATCATGATATTCGGATATTTCAGATACCAAAAAGATGTAAAAACATTATTTTAAAAGCTTAACTATTAAATTAACTTGAGATGAATCTTCTTAAACGACAATCACGCAATTTAATGCCCCGACTAAAGTAAAGGCGGTCAAAAATTAGAAAATATATCGATAATGCGGACTGCACACGTTAGCTCATGACGGTTTTAACTCTAGGCATAACTGTAAAATTTTGTCAGATATACGCTTATGGCATGTAAGATCGAAACCGTCTTGTAAAACAAAACGTGTGTGATCTGCTTAAGATCAAAACTGTCAATTTAAACCAAACGTGTGTTGCTAGTATTAAATCAAACCACGAAAGAAGCTAAAGAAGCGCGTGTAATCCGGATAAACTTGACCTAATTCCGTGCCGTCACTTTGTAGTTAACCGTATTACCGCTGTAGTTACGACCTGCATGCATTTTTAATACTCCCGCGCTTATTAATGAACTCTCTGATGTACTTTGTAATGAAAATGAAAGTGTTACATTGCGCCAATTAGCTTTAAATATACATTATAGCGTCGTTAAGGGAATGAAAACGAGAAATTAGGCCAACATCTTATGAAAAATGTCCTTGATAAAGTTAAATTCGAAATACAAGTACAAAACCAGACAGATTAAAACACAATCTTTATACTTAATTATTTAAATTGGGGCAATAAATCTGTTTATTCTAAAAGTATTCTTAAATAAGTTCTTGGCTTAAAAAACCTTCGTTAACCTCAACTCGAATAATTATCTACGTATATATTGACTGCTTTAATTTTTCCCTATAACATCAGCATCAAACAGATCAACACATAAAACATTTCATCTCAGACTTCATTATTAAAAACAAATGAAACCTCAGACGCTTTAAACACAACTAATCATAGCATGACTAGAGTAATACGATAGTATTTTGAATGTACCTAATTTAACACGAGGAACAAACAGTGAGACTAAACGCACACGTGGATTTAGAACTATTTGGCATTATGTTTGAGTCCAAAGCATTACAGTACTGCACTATGTACTGCTCTGGCATAGTTTGCTGCCGTCGTGTGAAACAGCTATGAATGCTGGTAGACAGTAATCTGACACGTACGCGAGATAAACTTTGCAACGAGAAACATCTCGTCAACAAAGTCTCAGAATTAACTGTAGTCGAATTCCTATCAATACAATGACTATATGACGTACTCTCATAGTTATGTTAGTTTTAGTGGCAATCATTTCAATAATATAGGAACGAGAAATAGATCAAAATTCTATTAATCTTGTAATTAAAATACTAGCTATTGATTTTTTTAAACATTTCATATATAAAAAATAACATAGCCTATGATAATGTAGTTTTCTAATTAAATTATTTAAATTTTCGTGAGACATTTTCAATCATTCAGTGCGAGGCGCGACGCGACCGTGAAACAACCGCAGTAACACTCGCCCTGAAGAAGGACCCCCGCAGGGTCCGAAACTGGTCGGTGCCGCCACCGAAAAAATAGACGTGAGTAAGAGCCGTAAAATAACCAGTTGCTTTTCTAATGATAAAAGAATATTTGAAATCCAATAATTTAGACGTCACAAATATACAGAAATGCAAATTTTCCTTCTTAATAATAGTGTAGATGTAGATAAAAACGCAACGAACAATTCGTAGTTTTCAAAACATCTGTAGTGAGGCATCATTGTCGTGCATACAATAACAATCTATTCGGCGCCAATTCCAATATGAAAGCAATAAACGATTGTGCGATAGGCAATATGGCGGCGGTCCCGTAGCTCGCCATTTTTGCACACATGTCTCTATCATAATTAATTCCCTTCGTACCTAGATATTACAATAGATATAAACTTACAGTAAATAAAAATTACATGCCAACAATTTATAATTAAAAAACTAAAGTAAGAGCGAGCGCATACCTTTCACTATACAATCGCACAACTGTTGTGCGATTGTCATTTTTTTCGGAGCTAATTCAACTGTTTAGTTGCACAACTAAAAATCCAGTAGTGAGCGCCTACATATAAGCTCATAGTAATGAAAGCGAAACTAAACAGTGGTGCGATAGTTTAGTTTCAGGTGTGCTCACGCTCTAAGGATATATATTTGTGAGTTGGATAAGAATATTATAACGTTCAAAGAATGTAAAACATTCACTTTTTAGTCAAAACATTATCTCTCTGTTATAGATATCTCGATTGCAGTCTTAGTTTACAATAACACAGTCTAACAATCGACAGCGGAGACAATTTGTGGTCAAAACAAGTAGTGAAAAAAATGCCCTGCCTTACACTGGAATAACTACGAGCTTGTATTGTATGTTGAAGGAAATTAAATACCTCATCTTTACGATTAGTTTTGAACTTTCTGATATTTTAGGTGACGACGTAAAATAGAAGCCTAACTAACTAATCTCGTCTTTCTTATTAGTTAATATAAATGCCAAAGTTTAGATGGGTTGATATCGAATGCGTATCTCCAGAACGCCTCATCGGATTTCGCTGAGATTTAACATAGATGTAGAACATAGTCTGAAAGAAGACATACTGATTTAGTTTTTATAATACCGCGCAGATAGAGTGACGTGCGACGGCTAGTCTTTCAATAAATTAAAAATATTGCATTATTATTCATTAGAATTACTTTTTTATTTAAAAAAAACCGTTGTAACTTTCTTTGCAACTGCAACAGGCATAGTAGTTATTTTACAAAAGAACGTTAAACTTTCTACGAATAATGTGTACAGACGACCGCCCGGAGTGCACCCTTCGCACAATTTAAAAGGGAAGTCGTGTTTTTCTTCACTAACATGTGACATTTCCTTTAAGTAACCGCATATCTTTGAGGATTTTACTCCTTCCGTCTAACTTTGGTCATACTTAGGTTAAAGCTAACGTACTATTTAGGTTATATTCTAGAACATTCACTGACATAAACTTTATAGATTAAGACGAACTATGTCATATTACTACAATTTGAAGTTCTACAAATATTTTGTAAACAACAGAACCCAGGAAACAAAAGTTAAAGAAATGCTTATTAAAATCAAAACACAGTTGATAGCAATTCAAGGACTGCACATTTACAACACATGT
>LD688936.1:5862353-5879223 GCA_003118335.3 Papilio memnon
CTATACAAATATCGATAAGAAATTATTGATAATAAGGAACGCCTTGTGTAACAGACAAGAATTTTATTCAATATGTATTATCTATAAATGGCTACGAGCGTCGGTGGCTCAGTGTTTTAAGCACTTGACTTGTAATCTACAGGTCTTGGGTTCGAATTCCACCGCCATGTACCAATGTGATTTTAAAAAAATAAGGAAAATATCGTGATGCAACTTGCACATATCGGCAAAGAAATTCAATGATATGTGTGAAGTCAACCAACCCGCACTTGGCCAGCGTGGTTGACTATGGCCTAGTCACCCTAACTTTAGGGTAGGCTCCGAGCTCCTCGGTGGGGACGTATAGCGAGCTTGGTGATGATAAATGGGTACAGTCTCTGCATAAAAAGAGGTTTGTTAACATGTACATTCCTTGCGTAAGAGTTTACATTATGACCATTAATAACATTCTTGTTAAGCTAATGGTCAGTTAATAAGAATTGAGTAAGTATTCATGTTTATGTCTTTCATAATTTTAACATTACGTTTCATTTACGAAGCCATGACCTGATCATTATTCCAATAAGATTACGGATATATTACAGATCTCAATAAGAAATAACTGTACAATACAAAAAGCCACAGTACTACAGAGTTCATTGTCCTCGGTGAGTGATTGTCGAAAGTATTAAAAGAAGTGATAAATTCTTTAAGATTTACTCAACTAAATAACGAAACTTAAAGGAATTCGATCGCTACATCATCTAGTATGTGATCGATTAAATAGTTCATCAATCTATCTATGGTATACTAATATTATAAAGAGGAAATATTTGTATTTTTGTATGTATTGAAATAACTCAAAAACTACTGGGCCGATTTTAAAAAATATTTCACCGTTAGAAAGGTAATTTATCTGTGAGTAACATAAGCTATATTTTTTAATTTTACGCGGACGATGCCGCAAGCAACAACTAGTGTAACATACGTATGAAGGTTTCTAAACCACTTAAAAACGTCATTTTATTCTTTTTTATGTACCCAAATTAAAATATTACTGTCTTTATAAATCTAGTAACGTTATCTAGAAATGTTTTTGCTAAAATGCTAATTATCGTCATTAAAATTGATGAAAACATTGTTTAAAAGTGCACGAAAAATGTAAAACTTTTCGACAGTAATTATACATTCAAAAGCTTGATAAATAATCGTAATTAATTAAAATTCTCAGTGGACCAAATAAACCAGCATACATTTTAATGAATTATGCGAAAACTATTATAATCATTTGCATAATTTACCAAAAGCGTAGCCTAAATTAATTAAACATTTCATTAAAAAAAGCTCTCACTAGTGTAACCGTAACTGGGTTAAAAATTATTAATTCTAATTTTGCTTTACTGGGATGTTTTACCCTGCCTTCTGGGTTAAGACAGGGTTATGTGGGGTTTGACTACTAAAACCCTCTCAGTTGCCAGCCAGTATCCAAAAGTCTATGCCTCTGTATGTTCAATCAATAAGAACCTTTATTTTTTCTAACCGTGGGATTCCACTGGCAGAATTCGTAAAATAAATATTATGTCAAATATTTTCAGAGTCAATGAGAGACTACAGTTTAATTTTTGACAAAAGTTTTGAGTCTGAAGAATGACGGATATTTAATTAAAGTTAAAGGAACAGTAATGATTTATCGTATGTTTTTTTACGGTAAGTACAGCTCGTATTTTTTTATGTTTACGCAATCAAACGTTACTATAATAACTAGAATGCCAATAGTGCCGTGTCTAGTTGGCAATACTCTACAATAGCAGCTGATGCTCTTTGGAAAAAATCCAAACGCATACGGAAATATTACAAATCTATTGACATGAAAATAATGTTATCACTTAAAAAACTGCAATTAGTAACATAAAAAAGATGGTTACTTTTTAAAGGTTAGCATATTTTTTCGTTTAGTAACAGATAAAATATAAACGGTATTTCATACTCAATTAATTATAATTTGAAAAATTATAACTATAAAAAGCCAGTAATTAAAAAATATTAATTAAATTTTCAAGGGTGGACCTTCAATTTTGTAGTCAAAAAATTTCCCTTCAACTTTACAAAAAACATAAATAGCAATTATTGCGTTATCAGCCAACGCTAAAAACATAACCGTTATAATTATAGCTGATAACGTAACTGCTTTGCTTAACAGTGGTACAGTTTAATACGGCTCATTAACTTTAGTTACGTAATACTTTATGTAGTAGAAAGCGAAAGTAATGATAAGAAATTATTTTAAATCACCGTTTGAGGTTATAAAAAGAAAATTATGTAAGGGCCTAATTTTTTTTTTCAATAAATACGTGACAGATTATTTATTTTTTTTGTAATTCTTATTGTCTTAGAAATATGTAAAACATCCACAAAAAACTGATATGGTATTTATATAAATCGCAGTGGAAACCCACGTCAAAAATAATGGGGCCACGTCAGGATGTTTAGAACCGTAGACGTATATTTAAAAAAATACAATGAGTAATAAACAAAAACCCATTCGGCCACAACCTTGAAAACATTCTGTACTGACAAAAACTGTTCGCTAATATGCCAACGGCGATATGACTGTAATTACATAATGCTAGTTTCACACGAAGGCAGAAGAGAAGGACAGAATAGTACCTACTGTTATTGTTTTAACATTCTCGCCAAAACATTTAATGGCAGTACTGTACTGTCTACTGCTCTACGTCTTCGTGCTGAACCATCGTGTGAAACTATTATTAACTACATTCACGTATGATGTATTTATGCAATAATGATAACTATTACTAAAGCTATAAGATTGGTAATATCATGGCAAGTGACTTAATAATACGATAACATTCTGAAGGTTTAAGAATTAGGAAAAAAGTGTAGTAATTTGGCTCATATTGGACAATATTTAGCTGATACTGGGTTGATATTACTGATAAAATAAATTGATTATTGAATCTTATTGAACTATCTATAAAACTTTGTTGTTTAATTAATGTCGACACAATAAAAACTTCAATTTCAGTCTTTCATCAATCTCAAGAGATAGATAAATATCTTACTAATCTTATCTTACTAATTTTATAAATGCGAAAGTTTAGATGGATGGATGGATGTTTGTTAGAGTTTGTAGCCTAATGGCTGAACGGATCGCGATGAAATTTGCCATGAATGTAGAGGATAGTCTGGAAGAACACATAGGCTACTTACTTCTGTTTTTTTAATTCCGCGCGGACGGAGTCGCGGGCGAAAGCTAGTTAAGAAAGAAAAACTCAAAGGTTGCCAGCACTTCGTAATTTTACATACATTTTTTACATAATGGTTTCTTCGAAGCAGAACATAAATCATGTTTAAGTTACTGGGCTCGGTGGCAGTGAAAGTTTATCGGTTATGTTGTTGCCCAATCGCTCCGAAAGCTCAACGGATACCAAAGTTGCCGACACATGTTACGCTGTCGGAACAAAATAGTTTTGTACCTTGACACAGCTGCCGGCGAAATGTTAGGGAATTACAAACAGCTTTTTGAATAATCCTTAATGCGTTTGTGTTTATAATACACGTGTTTGGAGAGTTAAAAAGACTTTATAAGAATTAAGCGGAAGAGGGTTACTAAAGCCCGCTACACAATAATAGTTTTTACTTAACAGTTCGGCACTTCAGTCAAAACTGTTAAAACGTCTGTAGAGGGCTTAAGCGATTACTTTAATCCTTTCAGTCCAAATGCTTTTCTTAAGCACTTTAAAATAGCTAGACATCTATTCTAACAAGATTATTGTGGTATAAATTGTAGAAAACATTTTTATATTGTAAAAAGTAAGTTCCAGCGATGGTCAGCGGAATCCAGCCTTAATGCCGCAGTAGAGGGTCAATTAAACAATTATTATACCATGCTTGATAGCCTCGCGAGTTACCTTGTAAGGTAACGTAGGAAATGTTATAACAATCAGACTTCAATAAAAATTCTTGAAAACTCGAGTACCTGATGTTACAGCAACAAGCAAAATCTAAATAAATGGTCATTTTTAGATTTATTTTATAGTAGTTTTCGCCCGCGAATCCGTCCGCAAGGATTAAAGGGTAAATATATTTGGCGAAGGGCAAAATAAAGAAAAACATATTTTTGTCCTCTCCGTCCGTCGATTTAAGGCAACGCATCTGCAATTGCGAAATGACAATGAACAACGAACCTTTCGCTATTTCGGTGTAACCAGCTGGCTTGGTTGTTTGCTACCTTATAATATAAAAAAACACAAAACCTATTCAATCAAGAATATAGAATTTTTAAATTATACCTTTACTCGTATAACTGTCTGAGTTATCGATAATAATTACATACTGCAAATTATCTTATCGCTTTCCCGTATTACGTCATCGCATTACACAATAGTAGATGAGAGTGGTATTGCAGTGCTTATAAAAACCCGTGCACGCGATCGAATTCCCTCAATCAATGAAGGAACTTTGCATTTTTGACTATTAATTTATCACATATTTGGTGAAACTATGAAGTAGTACAGTCAGCGAAATACATCGAGTTATACAGCTGTAGCAATGATATAAACACTTTTACTAACGTAGATATTAATTTGGTGACGTAATCAATCTTTTTCCACTAGCATAAAATAAAAAACCGCCAATACGAAAAACACAAAAGTGTCGACGGTAGTGAAATTGAACGATTATTAGTCATTTAAATAAGTTACATGTTTTCATTAATCAGGTTAGGTTTTATATTAATTTGAAGATGTACGTATAAGGAAACATCAGGAGCAGCATCTCAAAGCAATTACCATGATAGAATGTTCTAGACGTAAGTTCGACACGGTCCGACATTGAAGGGAAACACAATAGTCTCGGTGTGTAGGCCGTCTGACGCACTCATATCTTATTACGAGTACAGTTGCATTTAGCACAATTATAAGTCATAATGATATATGGCAAAATGCAATTTGCTTTTTCGTAAGTACAACTTCTTTAAGGTCCAACATCCAAGTATTGTTACGAGGTTTATGTTGAATGAAATTTTTAAGTTATGAATTTGTGAAAAATCGCTTTAATTTAATGTTCCCAAACTCCGTACCAATATTTACCACAAGCCTGGCTTTTCGTTTTTCATGCAATCTCAATTTCACTAGTTTTTCTCAAAGGATTAACAATAACCTGTTTATAAAAGTTACCCAATTAACAAGAATTAGTCTCTGAACCTTAAGAAAACCTAATCACGATCAAGCATTCGACTTATTTCTTAGCTCATAAAAGCAAAATCTAGTTAACATTTAAGTACAGACGAGCACGAAAATAAATGAAGGACGCAATAATTAACGAGTAAAACCAGAAGCCAAAACCATTTACTAGTTCAAGTGATTTTTTGTAACATATTAATAGAATTTTGTTTATTTTCTACCTTTTGAACCCACGACCACTAGATCGACAGTCCGTACGCTTAACCATTAGCCTATCGGCGCTTTAAATTATGGTTACATTTATAATAATTGTTTTGTAATGAAATCAAACTGATTATCAATGAAATAGAACTTTGTGACAGTAATTAAACAATCAAAATGTTAGATTTTCAACGAGTTAAATTGAGCGAACATTACAAGGAACAATACAGCATACTCGTACTTGCTCGGTCTAAATATAGCAAGCAACGAACTGCACTCACCATCATCATTGAAGTATGCATCATTACTGGCTCAAGTCTCCACTCTTCACATCCTTAGGACTTAGGACTTCCAGGTACACCCGCACTTACATCATAATCTCTAAAATAACCGTCCACAAAAACCGAACCGAACACAAGGTCGCACCAAAAAAAACTAACACAACAAAACGAAAACAAAAAAAAAACAACACAATAAAATTATAATTCAATAATTGTAGTTTGATACGGTCGCTGGTGATTTTAAGTCAGACGACACCGGCTTCAAGGAAGGTGTCACTATCAAAACAGAATACGATAAAGTTTGTAAATACGTCGCTTCAGAGCACACGCAACACAACCATTCCCTTCATGGTACAACGCTGCACTGACGGCTGACGGTGAACAACTTCTTAAACGTCAAAGCATTGGTTCGCCTTATTCGTTTTCCCTTTGCGAATCTGATAAGCAAGAAAGAGATGAATATGTTTCAGTCAACCCGTATATAAGAATGCATTTATTGCATTAAGTGTCAAAGTGACAGGTTCATAAACGGTATCTGAGAGCACGTTATTAATTTTTTAATAATAACCATATTTATGTTAAGTTCAGTTAAAAACAGTTAAGTTAGTAAATAGTTAGAAACTAAGTAAGGACACCTTTTTTTATTAATTTTAATTTAGATTAAGTTTCCTCAGCGTAAAAGATTCGCAATTAGTTATCTGCGTATTCTTATAAAAGCAATTTCGCGTAATGACACTGCCTTCTTTACTTGAGTTAGTAAAATTGGACATTTAAGATAATAAGGGTACCAAAAGGGTCCAAGTAGTACTCGTATTTTTAACTTACGTACGAGAGGATATTTTCAGTCAATGAATACGAAATGAGAAGAAAATCCTACTTCGGAAAGTTACTTTAATGTCCCAAGTTTACATTTGATGGAATAACTTGAGTCATTAATATTTTACACATATAAAATTTACGTTTTATTATTATAAATGAACAACGAAATATGTTCGAAACATTTTCTGGTCATAAATGTATGAAAAAAAGCACAATTAAGATCTCGTGCCAAGCTTACCTTGCTTAAATGGACGTCCTGTCCATTTGTACAGTTCAGTGTCTTTCACAAAATAACAGAAATGGTAAAATAACCACTCATATTGGCCTTTTTAATTAATTTTGTCGTTGAATTGTAATGAAATAATATATATGAACCACAGATAATAAAATACTAACAGTATGAACGTTTTTATTTTCAAAATAACATTTTAAAAAATCATGAAAAGCGTTGCAAATAGCATTATTTAACATTCGCTAAAAGCAATTACCCAGGTAGGAGCAGGTAATGCTTAAATCGTTGAAAAGCTGTCACACGCAGGTTATTAATGACGCAAAGTTGAGAACGTTCACCTAACTGGTAATATAAAATTTACTTACGGAATAAATATTTTTTTTGTTAAATATCGTAGTTATGAAAATTTTATTTTACTATCCAAAGAAAATGCTTATCAATTTGTGGTTCAATTTTTATAAAGCCAATAAGTTCAACGGTGTTTGGGTTTTGGAGGTTAAAGAACGCACAAAAGCAATACTTAGAAGTAAATTTATCGTAATTGATTTGCTACACTAAATTCTACAGGCGCTGTTACATAAATAACAAAATAAAAATCCTTGAATCAATCAAATTAGGATAGTAACGTTAAACTTTATTCTACAGTGATGAATTAAAATATTAAAAACGACAGTTGTTATAAATAGAAATTTATTTCGCAACATTTGGCAAAGTTCTTAACCATGTGGGTATGAGAGTTAGTAAATAACGGCATGGACATAAGAGGGGTGATTATCACTTCACCCTAGCAGATGTGTCAATGTGCAAGAATCATAAGTTTTATTCAAATTCAATAAAAGAATAAAGGTGGAGGGTAACTCACGAAATTTTTTCTTACATATGGCAGCAATTATAAGTAGTTAGTCCGGTTGATTTTTTTTTATATTTTCCTAACAATTTAAAGCTCTTTTGTAGCAAGATTTAAGTTTTAACTTTTACTTGTTGTCATTAATTAATGTTTGGAATTCATCCACCCAGAAATTTTAACGAAATCGTTTGTTTGAATTTAGTTGAGTCAACTTTACAAGGATCTTTTGAGTTCAGTAAACATAATTCAAATGATAATTAAGGTCAAAGTAGAGAGAACTAAATAAGAGTTTTTTTATTGTAGCCAGTTAGTAACCCAAAAATAACCGTGATTTACCAAAAAAACAAACAAATACATTATAACAAATGTTATCTTTGGTTTTCAAAGTGGAATGAAAATATATTTTTTACAAATGTTGTGAGAGTGGAAACCTACTATTACAAATAAAATCATGGAAAGAAAAAAATATTGCATTACATTTTGCAACATGTACTGCCATCTATGATTCAATTGCAAAATCTGTAGAAGCTAGTGCTAACAAACCACGAGAGTTGTTAATGGTATTTACGATAGATGTCGCTGTTAGTAGCAGTTTCAACGAAACTTTTACGACGCGCGGCAATTTTGCCCCCAATAAGAAATCGATTAATATAAAAACACAAATAAGGAATTAAGAAAAATGTGCCTAGGCTTAGACAAAATATATTTACTATAATTTTTACTAGTCTATAATGTCGAAGAAAAGTAAAAAATATAATACAATACTAGTACATATGAATTTGAACGACCTTCAATATAATAATTAACAGAACCGTGTCGGAAGTAGAGGTCAATCACCTGTCTGTATTACTCGTGTTATACTTTTATTATAACACTAATAAAACTAGAACTTTGCTTACTACTAATAGCTACACGTACCAATTTTGAAGCTAAGTAAGCAATTTTGCTTTTAAAATAAAGGAATAGGCAAAGACTAAAAGTATATTTTCACTTAGCGAGTATCCGCGTAACTGCGGCGCTGTGCGGTGCAAGGCTTTCATTTTGTACAGTCGTATCGCCAGTGGAAATAAAAGACATGACTCTATATTAAAAAAACTATCCCCATTTTTTATGGAAATAGCCAGTTTCTTCTACATAAATATGATCGCAAACAGTAATTTTTATTGCATGCTACATGTGTAATGTTGGTGGAAACCCAAAGATACGTTTAATTTGATTGAAATATTGTTAGTCCATAATTATCAGACCCTTGAGGAAATATATGTGTTTACTTATTAACGCACAGTGCATTGAGATAACAAAAATAACATATTAAAATGGAAATAAATTCAGGGATCCTGATAACTAAAGCCAAAGGTGCCATACAAGACTCGAGTTAATTTTATCCGTTGCACTTCGAAGAATCTTAAAATTAACTGTCAATCAAAAGTTTTAACTTATTCCTACTTATATATGTTCGGGCCGACATTTTTTTTTATTTTTATAACCTATAACTTTTAGGGTTTTTTAAACATTATGAATCATTCTAATTAATTATTAATATTCCTACATAAGACATGTTACTATCCTATGTAACTTATTGAAATAACAATTAAGTACCTTACAGTCTTACATAAATCTTATTTCAACATGACATACAGGAAGTCAAGTCAGGACCGGGAAGTAGTGTACAAGCTGTCATTTGACCGGAAGTCCGTATGTTTCAAATTATCTAATCTCATAAATACGTGCACAATTTGCTCGTAGCATTTATTTAATATCTGACTTTGATCTGTTTACTGGATTATTGTCTAGCAATACTCAAATAATAAAAGTCTCCCTAAGTCCCTATAAGTCTGTTAAAATATAAAACTAACTTTAGCTAGCAATGTCGTACGCGCGGAATTAAAAAATATTCTTTTCTCAGTTCTATTCAAGAAGAGTGAGCGAGATGACATTATTTTAATCCGAGTATGTAAATTTTGTCAGTGGAAACCAAAGGTTACTTGTATTTTTATATTTTTATTTCTGCTGGTATTTTTCCTTTGAATTATATCCATTCGCTTAGGCCTCGTTACATTTGCGAATATTTTTGACAATGGCCTAGATTTACAGCGAAAATGTCTTTGTTGTTTTCAATTAAAATGTTAATATTCATGTCTTGGTTGATTTTTTTTTAATATCTAAACGTTTAGAAACAGCATTTATTTTTTATTTTTATTTTATCTGTAGTTAGTTAGTGGTACAAAAGTTTTACTTACGTAACTTTTTAAAAACTCACTTGAATGTAATTTATAATTCCTTAAAATAAATTGTCAAATAATCTCTGAAATCCCTTCGTATCTCCGTTTATGAATACCGATAAAACTGCACCAGCCAAAAAGTTTTCTATCAACACTTGCTGGCATGCAGGTAATTAGATAATTATCAACGTAATTGCAACTCAAGGCTCAAGGCCCAACGCCCAAACAGCGATTTCCAAATTGTGCTGATTTGATAGCGATAAGATTTACTCGCATGCGCAAAACCTAAACGTACTCAACCAACATTTCGTACGTAGTCTTGCGACTCCACAGTCGACCGTTCATTTCACTTCACTCAATTTTATTTAGTTTCGGTCTGACACGCGGCCGGTGTGGATGCTAACGACGCGCGCCCTCTGTCCGTCATTGGGCTGAAACTCGTACAAACAATTTTCGACTCAAAGTGCATTTAGTCATACATATTCAAAATTAATGAAATAAAATGTTAAAAACACTGTGTTTGTTGGCTTATGTAAGCCTTACCATCGGCTTCGTTCAAGCATGGGGTGAGTATTCGCAAAAAATCAGCTGATTAAAGTATTTTACACGTGTATTTTTTTAACGAAGTTACGCAACGTGTTTGAGGTTAACTTCACTAATGTATATTTAGAGTTTAGATATTATTAACAATTAATAGTGTTTCATTCATAAGAATGTATTAAATGAGAAGTCAATAAGACGCTAAATCGTTTGGCGCCACGACTCCATTGCCAGGGGGCCGCGAGTCACGTAGGCCACTTCGAGCGGTTTTCGACATAACCCGACTAAATTGAGTATATCCCAGTAGTATGCTGCTTCTCCTATGCAACGTGCTTCTTAATTTAGTCGCATTTTCCTGAAGTCTGGAAAGTAAGCTTTGCGGTATTTTCAGATCGGTTTCAGGTTATCAATCAACACATTTATTACAGTATTTTTAATCTACTTTTTAATGTAAATTAATTTACATATTATTATTAATTTATACAAAAAACATTTATTCATTTTGGGCGCCAACGTTTTTTCCCATAATAAATTAAGGAAAAAACTATATAATTTTTTCCGTAGGTTCAATGTTTTTTAAGTGTTCACCTTCATGTTAATTATTATGCCTATCTATTTGAATGGTTCATGTTACATTCATATTGGGCCAAATATTTGCTTTGTATGTAGATACAATAATTTTTGCTTCTACATAAAATAATACCTACCAATTAGCATTAATTTACTATATATGTGGGTATTATTGCTCTGTATTGGAAAAAGACGTATGCATTGAATATCCTATAGCTTGCATTTCGTGCTTTCTTCCGCATTTATATTACTTCGGAAATATACACTGAAGCTATACATTGTCATAGAAAGTGAATAAGAACACTAGTGTAGGATTTGTGACTAACTGGTCAGCACACTAAGCCTAAATCAAGGATTTATCTAGATAAAAGTGTGTTACTCTCCTAACACGTAACAGTGGGTTTCTGTCAACAACTATAGTAGTTGAGATTCAACCATTGTTTTTAACAAAGATGGACGTTATAAGACCGTTATCCTATAGATTTATAAGTATTTGAACCGTAACACAGTTTATAAAATCCGATAACGCAAAGAATTAACTCTTTCATTAACAAGGTTCTTTCTCAAAGAGATCTTTATTCAAAAGAATTATAAATATAAAGAACATTCTATCTAAGGGTGCGCTCACATCTGACGAACGCGAAGCTAAGAGCCGTGCGCAAACGCGAATACAGTTACGATCTTACAAAAAATAATAGCGCGCTTTACGAGAACAGCCGCAGATCAAACGTCAGATGTGAACGCACCCTTAGATTCATTTTATAAAAGTGCCCCACAATGTTTACAAACACAGTTTCTTATTAGTGGTATGAGAATAAACACTGTATTGAATGATGTACATACATACATTGTTATTAGATCAGCTTTCAACATATCAATGCTTACTTTAGATCAGGTCAGAGATCGGCGAATATTTATAATTGCGTTGATCTTGGTTATCTTATAGAATGTTCTCTTATTAGTATATCTAAGAACGAACTTCTTGTATTTTTTCCGTTAAATAATCTCTGAGCTTGGAGGCCAATAAGCATATTGTAAGAGTATGTTGTGTTTTTCAAATAATCTAGATATGACTATGGTCTTTGTAAGACTTGGCAATCTCGGTCGGTTACCTCAACTAGTTACAGAGAAAGCGAAACTTTCAAGTTCGTGATATGGGATTCTTCCCACATTTTGTATTCTTACAATCCGCAAGTTTGTCTCCGATTTTATTATTTAACAAATAAAGTTTTTTTTTATTTGTATTTTAATCGAATATGGACAGATAAAAGTCGTTGAGCTGTACGTCATTTATTAAAACGCACGCTATATTAAAAAGTTTATTTCGATTGATTTTATACTAAAACAAGCTGTCTCCCGCAAACTACGTTAGCTCGGAATTAAAAAAAAAGTCATCTATCACATTCCCGGTGCATCTACCTTCTACCATCTATCTTTCAGTTAAAGACCCGTTCAAATCGGTCCACCGTTCCAGAGATAGGGGTTCGGTCGCCATTTTGACAGCGCGGAATTAAAAAAAATTGCCTATGATATGCCCTATACATGTCTATGTCGGCTACCCTTCAGAGTAAGTCCGGTCGAAATCGGCCCAGCCGTTTCGAAGATATGATTTAGAAAATAATCCCTTAAAAAGTGCGTTCAAAAATTTCAATATGTTATTCAAGTTTTTTATGAATGTTTCGATAAGCTGTGAGTAAAGCTGATTTAAAAATAATCTAAAATAATATCTATCAATCTATCATATAAATCTTTTAATCGTTGAAATCCAAGCAATAAAATTTAAAATATGTGAAATAGATAGTTAGTATTAAAAAAACAATTGATTTACCTGCGACATTTGCATGGATAGATGGATGGATGTTTGTTAGTAGTTGTAGCCTAAACGGCTGAACGGATTTCGATGAAATTTGGTATAGATGTAGAGGATAGTCTGGAAGAACACATAGGCTACTAACATTTGTTTTTTTTTAATTCCACGCGGACGGAGTCGCGGGCGAAAGCTAGTAAGGTTATAATCGTCATATTAGCTCGACACGATATCAATTGCAATGTAAATCTTACATAACTTGTGCAAACAGACACTATCAAATGATTTAAGTATTCAATTCATAAATTCCTCTTGCTTATCTAACCAATGCCAATAGATTAATAACAAGAATATTCTATTAATATGTTTATAATAATGTTATAATTTATTATTACGTATATTATTTTCCTTCATTACTATTATTCGTTACTCATAAAATAATGGATTCAGAAATTAAGAATAAAATATGCTTAAGTTAAAATAAACAGTTTGTAATTGAGGACTTACGTAGCATTATATAATTGAAAACGAGTGTTTCTCAAACTACATATGATATAATAATTGTAGACAAATAAATATATAATACTCAAAAAATCTGCGTATACTTACTTTGTTTTTGTGTTTGTAATTACATGTTTTATTTTTTGGTAAAATAACACAAATAAGATGATAGAAAAATATTGCCTCATTAATGTTTACAATATTTATATTAATTTAATTTCAAATAAATAATTGGTTATTATAATTTGGAAATTCCTTATGACGCGACATAATGATTTGTGTAACATATGTTTGAAATCATCAAGTATATTTGTGAAAATATAAAAATAGAAATGTATATTGGATTTTCCTTGTAGGAGAAGGTGCAGCTGTAATTTAAACTGGTTTTATATAGTTAAACAATTGACGTTTTATGGTTTCCCATTTTCGATCCGGTCTGTATTTGTAGCCTAATTTCCTATCTAAACCGGTTAGGTTAGGACTACGTATAAATCGACGTCATCGGTAATGCCGAAAAAAAACATAATTTGATATGAACTTAGAGTGGATTCTGTTCAGCAACCGAACGTAATAAAGCAATATTTGGGTTCTATTTTCGCTACTTTTTGTTCCAATGATATGGGAAATGTTTCGTTTCGTATTTAATTCTGTTCTCTTGATGATCATACATCAAACACTGATAAACCTATTTCATCTTTCAACTAGTGCTTGTACTTTGCCCACTTTAGAAAAAACTAAAATGATGTTCGGATACGCACATTAAATACAGCTTCCATTATTCTCATTCCGTAATATAATTTAATTAATATTAAATGATAATTTATGTAATAAAGTCGTTCCAGTGTAGTGAAAACATGTTTGCAGTACGTTCATATTTACGCAGTTTAATAAAAACATACGAGAAACAATCGCTAGATAGAATAACTAAACACCGTTTATTGCGCAGTCATTATTTTCCTGACGATATTTGAGTTAAGTTAAAAAATTAATTAGGTTTTAATTATTACAGGCTTATGAGTAAACTGTCCTTATTTCTATTTGAAATTAGAATGTCGTCAATCGGTTGTGTAATAAATAACCTTTGACAGCTATTGTCAAAGTCTAAAGGACTGGAGAGTTAAAGTGGGGCACGGACAGAGCATAAATTGTGCTGACCAGTTCGTCTTGCATTCTAATTGACAATTTACAATGAGAACGAAAACATCTTTTTTTACATTTCAACGTAATAAAATGGTAATTATTATTGACAGATTATTAAAGAAAGATTAGTAAATATAATTGTTTACAGTACATTTTAAATCGATTGATAACAAAACTTTGAGCAGATATTTCTTGAGGTCGTGGTATTCCCACAATCGGTTTTTGATATAACATGTCAGTCGGATTAAGGTAGGGTGAAGGCTATCAAAATGTAATAATCATGAAGTTAGCATAAATCTCGTAGAACCCCAGGTACCCACAAGGGAACGAAAGGGCAGCATAAAACTGCAAAAAATAATCATAGTAAAAATGTATTTATTACTTAAAATGCGTTAAATGCATAGCTTTAACTAATTATTTTGCATTTTCTTTTCATTATGAATCAGTCTCATTTAACGCTACTTTTTATTTTCCTTCCTTTACTTTTGTTTGTATAATCAAGCATACTGTTGTGAATTACATTAAAAGAACTTTGTTTTTATTTCCTATATTTATATAATATGTATATATAATCCCATTTTCCAGTAATTGTATTAAAACATTTTAAACTATTTATGCTGTAATAAATCAATGTGAAATTAATATTAATAACATAATCTTAAAATACTAAGAAAACTTAATTTCGTTTTCAGTATCTCTTCTATAAACATGAATGCAATTATTGGAATAATAATTCAATTTTAATATTTAACTATGAATCTAGATTATTGTTTTTTCTCTTGTTTTTAATCACGCAATGATATTTGAATTTATTAATTATTTATTGTTGCTATCAGCTGACGCCTGATGTAGATATTTGCCAAGTTTGATAAATATATAATGTTGCCAACAATATCTCAATAGTATTTGATTTAAGAAGGTTAAGATCACTATAACGTCACACGTAATACCTGAACCCTGTCCGTTTGTAATTTGACCCGATAAATAGTAAATACTTAAATTGCCTGTCAAACAATTTCATTACATAATTTACGCCGACTGGCAGTAATAAAATGTAACCTCTACAATTTGCCGTAATAATAAGAGCGCGACACCTTTAACTAAACTATCCCACAACTTTGCGGTTTGATTCCTATGAGCTTATATGGAGCGCACTCTGTTCGATTTTTAGTTCTGCAACTAAACAGTTGAATTGGCTGCGTAAACAATCGACAATCGCACAACAGTTGTGCGATTGTTTATCCAAAAGTGTGCGCCTGCTCTTACGATTTGCCAGGCAAATTAGAAACAAGCGGAGTAAATGAGTTACCAGTGACAGGTACATTGATTACATTGTTCCAACATTTGTCGTACTTCATTCAAGGTTAGCACGTTTTAATTGTAATAAAATAATAACGATTGTACGATATAAACGCTTTAATTATCTATGAAATCTAAATCGTCTGTTACTTATGTTTGTGACTAGAGTCATTGTTACACTTCACATTCATTAGTAGTGATACGATTTTTTTATTATATCAATGTGAAGTATTTCCACTTCATATAAGAATTGAAACATTAACGTAATTAATCGCTAAAAGATATAAGCACCTACACTTACATCTAGTATGTAATTGTTACTTTTAATGTAGAACATGCTAAAGGAAAAGCGTCGGTGGCTCAGCGGTTTGAGCACTTAACTTGTAATCTACAGGCCCTGGGTTCGAATCCCGCCATGTACCATGTTCATATGTACATAATTTACCCGACGTTCTTACAGTGAATGAAAACATCGTGATGAAACCTGCACATATCGGCGAAGTGATTCAAAGATATGTGTTAAGTCAACCAACCCGCACTTGGCCAGCGTTGTCGACTATGGCCTAGTCATCCCTTACTATAGGGTAGGCTCCGAGCCCCTCAGTGGGGACATATAGTGAGCTGGTGATGAATGAATGCCAAAGGAGCTAATAGCTAGTTAGCGTAGTATTGCTGTAATAACGAAGTGACCGGTGCCCAAACATCTGCAAAAATATTAAACATTGCTGCTACCTTTTATAGACAAATTTGATGTACAGATAAAATAAACACAACATTTTATATTAATGCATTTAATCAAATTTAATGTTTTGTAATAGATTTATTTATATCTCATAAAAATGCTTACGTGTTTACTAATATTATGGAATCATCGTGAGTGTGTATAATGTAAAGTGGTTCGTTCAATAACTACTTGAATTGCTTCTTATAACCGTGACCATCAAAATTCTACAATAATAAAAAATTTTATTCGATGGCATAAACGTGCACATCTCTTAAAAATATTTAGAAACTGTCCTAATGTAATTACAACAAAAATTAAGAATTATTTTAGAGATAAATATACAATAACAAAGGCGATTGCTATAATTATGTGTGTGGAAATAAAATGTACGTTCTTGACCCTGACCCAAGACTTACGTAGATCAAAAGAATAACATAGTACATAACTGACGTACGTGCGTTGCAATATTATGGACAAGCGCATTTTATTAACGCGTATATCTTT
>LD688936.1:5885998-5897938 GCA_003118335.3 Papilio memnon
ATACAGATGTTTTGGCAATGGGAACGCATGTTAAGATTATGAGTAGCAGTCAGTTGCTTCTAGAATGAACACTTAGACTTAGTACATACGGTCGACAAAAATTTGCATATTGAACTTGTATTATTGGAAAGAATTACGCAGCGGAATAACGTAACGGAAGTATGGAACGAGTTTTATAAAATTGTTACTATTTTATATCAGAAATTGTCTTGTTAAGGCCAATGCCTTCGTAATACTGCAAATTACAAGGTCAGAGTAAAAAAAAACAAAAAATCTATTTTGTTTTTAGTGATCATTGATCCTTATTTCACAAGGAAGGAAAATTGCGTTATTTTAATGTATGTTGCATATTCGTGCCTATATAACCTTTTCCGGGTATATTCGTTCACCGTGTACTTTTGCATTCGTAATTTAATGGTATTAAATATGCAAAAACCTATTCATTACGGTTTATCCTTGCTAATCTATTAGTTCTAATACACCGGCTTCTATACCTAATTATTTTCCATCCACAATAGTTTCACCATAACCCTTGATAGCCTACTTTAATATGGCATAAAGAAATATTTTCAGTTCTTTCTCGACGTTTCCTGACTTAGCCAGACTAAAGTCTAATCAAAAAGTTAAATATAGATAAAAAACAAGAGATTATTATCACGAAGCAAGGCGGGGACGATCGCGTCACAGATTCCTACGAGGTACGCGCACAGCGGTCGGCACACGCGCATTGCTCGTATTGTTACGTACATGTCGCCAGCAAATCGTGAATACTGCATGTTAGTAAGTTGCCTAGAGAAATCACATATTCCAGAGTTTATTCCATTCAGCTTTGAAATGTCACTTTAATTACAATTTCACTTCAACTCGCCGGTTGTCTATTCCTTATTTGCTATCAGAAATTATAGCACGTCCTGAAAAGCATCTTTGTAGAGTCTTGTACAACTGTCCTAGGTAAATGACAAAAGGGCGGCGTTCCCGATTTGTCGGTGTTACATACGTTCTCACTATTGTTACGTAGGCGTCTCTTGGAAGTTTTCCAATGGTATCGCTTTGCTCCAACACGATACGAACGACGGTGAATAATTCACGAATAACTCGCAGTTTTGGTAACACCATTCACACGTCAGACATTCTTATCATTCTCATTTCGTTCATTAATTTTGAATACTATTAGCACTTCTTAGCACGACGCCGATTGAGTTCGAAAACAAGATTAAATAGGATATGGTTTCGGTTTTAAAGAAAACATTCAAAAGCAATAATTGTAAGGTGATTTTTAACAAATATCTCTTACCTCTGTCTTTTTACGTTCAATAATAAACTACTTCGTAAACGATATTTTATCCAATTAACGGGGATTACATGCTCTTCTGCATATATAATTATTTTAAAAGTTTTACTGCTCGACAAAACGTTCCAATACATAACAAGTCGTTAGCATACATTGACCTCCATAAATAGACAGGCTATAAACTGCAGTATTTTGCTAATTTGTGCTGAAGAAGAACTGTAATGATATACTTAAATAGCATTAACATAAAAAGGCGCGATAAAGTCTGAACGAAGCTAAAGCTGTAATTTCCAAACAATCGTCTATCCATTACAGATCAGTGCTAGCTAGCAATTTGTTATTGATGTCCTCTACATGTGTCAAAGTATTTGTTATTAATTGTCGTCGTTAAAGATGAATAGATATCATGTTTATTCTGTCGTGTTAACATAAAGAACATGCAAGTATTTTCAAACAATAATATGCATTCAATATTTTATTATAAATATTTACAAACAAAGAAAACTCATGTTCCAGGAACGACGCAGGAGGCTCTGTTCGTTTAGTTTCATATGAAACCTGTTTGATTTTCTGCGTATTTAGAATCAATTCAATAAATCAAATGCGCAAAAATAAATAACTGTCCGTCCAAAACATTAGAATGCAAATTAAAAAAGAAATGTTTTGTTCTTTTTTAAAGTTTGAGGCGTCTTAAACATTTTTTTTATTTACGAAAATTATCATTGGTAAGGTACATTTAAGGACTACAATACCAGTTTATTTTAGCTGATAGCTTACCGAACCGTTGTATAATTTGAACCTTATACAAGGGTTAATTTTGAATGACACCGTCTTAACTCTTTCTTTAACCTTCTCTGTTTTTTTAATTAATAAGCCATTTAGTACCTAAAAGCCTAGTAAGTTACGGACCCTAAAATGGACCTGAAATCTTTTTCGAGTCCAAACTATGATTACTAGGCATACCAAATACATAAACCATTACCGTTACATAATAATGTGACTAACCTCCACTATCACCTTTGCGACAGTCACGGGACGCGACTCGACGCTGCCAAAATATGTCGTCTAATACTCTGATTGCATAACATATTGTTACATGCAGTTTATTTACGTTTACATCAAGTCCAGTAATAACAGTTACCATCCACTTTTTAATGTATTTTATGTTTGTATATATGGCAGAATTCGTAGGAAAATATGTCAAAACCGCAGTGAAAAGTCTTAGGAAAACTATGATATCGTAATGTAAATATTTCACTACATTTAGACTTTAATTGGCTTGATAATAAAAGAAAAAACACAAGACTTGGTGATAGAAAACATTGTAAAAGAAATCTTCACACTTTAGGTCAAAAGGGCAATATGTGTTTACTCACCAGTTAATAACAATATTGTGATTAAATGCATAAATTGTATTATCAATACGGGAAAACTGCAGAAATAACACTTAAATCGAGAATAAATTGTAAACATGTAATAAAAGAATCCTTTCTTTGTTACAGACGTCGCTATCACAGCTGGGGACCAAATAGAATTTTATACTAACCAGACAAAAATAAGCAATGAAGGTGTTAGATTTCGGGAGCTAACCGCCCTCGCCTACGACGCTGTACACAATATATTGCTGTTCGTAGACACACAGAACGACAACGCCTCTATATTCAGTTACGATATAACTAAGAAAGAATACAAACCTTTAGTCAGAAGGCGATCGTATGAAAACATCCAAGGGTTGGCATTCGATCCTGTGACTAGGAAACTGTTCTGGACAGACACTAATGAAAAGAGTATATACTGGAAATCTTTGAAGCCAGGATCCAAGAATGATACGTACGGGAATCTGCTCATCAAAATGGACGACGAGGTACCGAGAGCTATTGCTGTGGACAGCTGCAGAGGGTAAGATTTAAATTATCTCTTTACATTTACATGGTAGTAGAAAAGAACTCACATTTTAGCATACATTGTCCCAATGCAGTTTCCGATTAAAAGAAAATTATCACAAATTTCTTTTTAATTTTAGGTATATTTATTGGACCAATATAAACATAACAAAACCAACAATAGAACGGGCTCGTTTAGACGGTTCAGAAAGAACTGTAATTCTAAATTCTACAAGCATCTATAAAGTTGTTAGTATCGCTATAGATCAAAACACTAAGAACCTTTACTGGATCGATGATAAAGAGGGGATACATTATTCGATAGAAAGTTCTGATTTGGATGGTAAAAATCAAAAGAAATTACTGGCAGGTACAAACCATATGCCAAACACGATAACAGTATCCAAAGATCACATCTACTGGGTGGATTTAGGTTATAAATCTGTATGGAAATTGCCTAAGAACCCCATTCCTGATGAAGAACCGGAAGAAATTATACATTTCAAAAATGTACCACCTTTTGGGATTGTCGCGAACTATAAAATAACGGAACAGATTAGTGGCGTTAAAGAATGCGGTGAATTGTCTTCTATAGCTGAGAATAAAACTGTTATCAATGATATTTACACGATACCGAGCGATGTGGGTCTGTTCTGTTTGCACGGTGTTAAGGTAGAGGGAATCACTACGTGCAAATGTTCGACTGGTTACATCGGGGAGAGATGTGAGATCTCGGTTTGCCATAATTTCTGTCTGCAAGGTGATTGCAGCGCTACTGCTAATGGGGAACCTATTTGCAAGTATGTATTGTAATAGAAATTGATTATTTATAATGTTAGGTTACTACTTACTACTCTATTGATATAATTAGGCCACGAAGGGAAAAATAATTGACGAAATGAAAACATTAGACTTGTATATGTAATTTGTCGTTACATTTTCATCGAGTACTACAGAGGCGATTAACTCTTAATTCGTACTTGTGTGACGAACAACTTATTTAAAAAAAAATCTATTACATTAGTATTTCATATGTTAAAAATATGACTACTAAGAAAAACAGTTTTTTTTGCTACAAAAATCTCCGTCGAATTAAGGGTTGAATAATGAAACAATATTGAAATATGTAATAATATTTTAAATAAGACGAAGCTTAAACTCCACATTTCATTAAAATGTTGACGCCTGGAAGATTGTAAGCGGCGCCTACGTAGCGAAGTGTTTGATTCGTTTCAGTATTCTGCCGTTTCACAATATAATTATTAAAATGTTAACCCTAATAAACAGATACCATTTATGCTTACTCTAACAGGAACATGTAATTTAGTTTTGTTCGTAAACTTGTTATTCCTAATCTAATGGTTAAAAACTTCTATTGTAGATGTAAAACAGGCTACACCGGCGCGAGGTGTGATGTCAACATCTGCGAAGGACATTGTTTAAATTTCGGAAAATGTTCCGTTGATACAGATCAGAAGCCATCGTGTAAATGTTCCGTAGACTTTGAAGGGGATCGATGTGAAACTGTAAAAGCGCTTCCCGTTACAACTTCGACGGTTCCTATTGAAAATTGCAAGTAAGCAACGGAATTCTTAGAACGCGCACCTTTGACTAAACTATCGCACAACTGTTTAGTCTCCTTTGATTCCTATGAGTTTATACGGAGGTGGGCACACTACTCGATTTTTAGTTGTGCAACTAAACAGTTGAATTGTCTGCGAAACAATCGACAATCGCACAACAGTTGTGCGAGTTTAGTCAAAGGTTTGCGCCCGCTATTATTTGGTATTACTGTATTCAAGTTAAATATTTTTTTCGTCTATTTTTTTCCAGTTGCACCAAAGAATATAAAAGTGTGTTATTATCAACACCTGGAGGTTTACCTAACAGTGACATGTACGTAGAGGCGTGTAACAGTTGGGACCCTGTCAGAGACCCTATAATTATGGCGCTCGGCATAATGGCGGGGTTCCTGTTTGCAGCTTGCGCAGTGCTTGTTATGAAAGTTTTGAGATTGAGAAGAAGGCCCAGGTATGTAGAACTAGTATATACTAGTATAGTACATTATCTGTTTTAGAACAAAAGTTTTAAATTGATTGTAACATAATTTGAAGTACATTTCTGATACATCAGTCTAGATTTAAATCTGAATGTTAGTCAATTACTAGTAAATAAAGGTTTTGTTCGACTTCTTAATTATAAGTGTGTTAACTCTTTTAAGAGACGAATATACAGAGATTTATAGATATACAATTAATAATTACATAGCTTATTTTCTATCTATGCTATAAAAGAGGAAAGATTTGTATTTTTGTATGTATTGATATAACTCAAAAAATACTGGACAGATTTAAAAAATTCTTGCACAATTAAAAAGATACGTAACCATTTAGTAATATAGGCTATATTTTTAATTACACGTGGACGAAGTCGCGAGCAACAGCTTATATTATAGATACTTAGATGTTCACAATCAATGTTTTAATTCTCTCCAATTCTAACATCGACTTGTATCATTTGCACAAACTACGAGTATTTTTACCGTTATTACCAGACTATATAAATATTTATCTTTACTTTCAGAATCAAGAGGCGCATCATTGTAAACAAGAATGTGACCCCGTTGACCGCGCGACCCGACCAATGCGAGATTACTATTGAAAACTGCTGTAATATGAACATATGCGAAACGGTAAGCAAATTCCTACGTAGTCCAGTTAATGTGGGTTCTCACTGCAACATGTAATGAATCGCTTTGAAATTCACTTAGGTTTAAGGTAACTTAATTCAATTAATAGCATGTTAGATATAACTTATGGTTGTTATATTTTACTTTACGAAGTTAAGATGTTCTAAAGGTCAAATAAAGGTCAAATGAGATTTCCTAACTAAAGATAGGAAACTTGTATAAAGTAAAAATTTCTTTAAAGTAGAATTATTACAAATAAAGATGAATAATATTACAATATAATAGACGATAAATTGAAAAGCATTATTTAATAACAATTGCAAGGTGAAGTGAAACATCTCAACAACGAATAATTTGAAGGACAAGGTAAAAGATAATCATTAGTATTGTAAAACGCGGGGCGTGCCGGCAGACAGACTAATTACAAAAACTACTGGCCTACAACTGACAATGGACACGAAAGCGGTACACTGTGTCAAGTGTACTTCGAAGCTAAACTAATACATGCAATTCGAAAGCCACTGGCATAATTAAAATGGACGTAAATATAGACTTTAAATTCAGATATGAAAATTGATAGATATGTATTAGAAACATCTTACTGTTTCCATTAATGAGGTCTATGAATCAAGTTTGTATCCTCCATAGAATCTATTCGATTCATCAACTCGCCCTTGCCCATACGGTCGGCACAATAAGTGCTGCTCTTCCATACATCTATCAAGTCATATAATCCACTCCCTTCTTAACCATATCCTCTTACACCATCCATCCGTACTTTCTTCGGTCTTCCGCTACTTTAGCCATCCACATTCAATCTTAACACTTTCTGGTTTATGTCCCCATCATAACATGTCCATACCACGCTAGAGTCTATTCGATTACTGTTAGCAATCAGTGTTGTAAATAATTCTTGAACTTCCTGCAGCCGTGACAGATCGCGTGGCGTTTCATTTATAATAATACGTTTCCATTGCCTGTTTATTATTAATAAGTCATAAGCTGAAGGGCAATATTGACCTTATTTAATAATAAGTTGTAGATTGTATCATTGTATCATTGTGATCTGTGTAAAGTTTTAGGCTGTGAGAACTCTCAGTGATACTAACTTGCATGAATAAAATACTAATACTTTTGGCAGAAATGGATACATAATGCTTTTAATATAATCAAATAATAATTAATTTACGGCTATCACTCACGACTATTTTTACGGTGGCGGCACCGACTAGTTTCGGACCCATCGGGGTCTATCTTCATATCAAACAAGTTGGTGCCGTCACCGGAAAAATAAACGTGAGTGATAGCCGTAAATGAATTAGTTATAATAATATCTCACGAAAGTTTAAACAATTTATGCCTCTAATTAATAGAGTTTATTTAAGTATAGACAATAGATTACATGTTTTAAATGCAATCTTCTTTTCCAGCCGTGTTTTGAGCCGCGAAACACAATCAGACCAAACCTACTCAACGGTAAGCCTGGCAAAGAAGAGAAGAGAAACTTAATAGCCAACATGGAAAATCCAGACGACCCATATTAAACTCATATCAAAATTCAATTTGCAAAACCAGTTAACGTTTTGGTGTTGTGTCCAAAGTTTAAACTATTGTGATATTTACTGTTAGGAGACAACTGTAGGCATAGATATGTAAACTAAGGTTTAATAAAAGTTTGACATTTAGTGGTTTTACGTAAGTGGCAACACTGTGGAGGTCTTTATCGCCTTACTTTTGTGCTACGTATCTAATCTTTAGTTTATATATCTATGTGTTTAGGATCCCCGATTGAGGCAAAAGGGCTGTGGATTGAAACTTGTGTGAATATCGGAATTAAAGAGTTCGGGTACGTGTTAACTTATGTAGCGTTCGCGCCAAAGCTTTCTTACACAAAACAATAATAGACTTATAGGTTAAAATGGCTTTTGCTAAAAATTTCCACCAAAAAAATAGTTTAAGTCGATACAGTGAAACAAAGTGTAAATACATTGATTACCAATTTAATATTGTATTGTAAATTCGGTATGTATTTAACATTGGTCATTGACTTATACCTTTAGTTTTAAGTATAATTTGTGAAGTTTACTTTGGGATGAGGTAATCGACTATATTAGAGTTTAATAACAACCACAGTTAATTCAAATAGAAGCCAAATTCGATGCGTAATTCATAAAAACCAAATAAACCACAAACATGAGTAAATTGTTACTTAATGAGATAAATTACTAAGTTTACGAATAACGAAGTTACTTCATTAAAATAAATATTATTAGCCAATAAATATATAATACACTACACTACCGAAATATTTACAAAATCATAACATTCATATATTTGTAAAAAACTGAAATAATACAAGTTTTTGTCTTTATGTAGAAGTTTCGACAAATATTAACTGTACTAAAAGCAATAGTAATTGTTACATTAAATTCACACAGTGCCTTCGCGAGCTATCTAAATAACAATATCTTTTTAAGTCTGTTTTATAATTAATAAATATTGCCTCTATGGTTACAAGTGAAGATTAGTGCCGTAGTAATTCAGATTTCCGTGAACTTTTAGTAATAAAAATGCTTTATTAACTGGCAACATCTAATATTTTTTCATTGACAGCCAAAAAATTACTTTTCTTTCTTCGAACTTTATTTAAATGTATAATTAATTCCTTATGTACAATAACTTCGCACTTTATGTACGGTTTATTTTGTCGTTTCTTAAATAATATGTTATGTCAACATATTTAGGAGTGAACCAGATAAAGCATTTTCAAATATTTATTTGATTTGTTTGTCCTACAGTTTTAATGTAATATTTAAGCAACTGCCACCAGCTTTTCCTATGAGGAGCCTATTTAATTGCATATCCATGTTTTTTCGTAGATTTTAAGCTTAACGTACTGCAGAGGGTTTAAAAATCTTCTAATGGTTCCTTTATTGTGTTCAACTTCGCAAAACTGTCTTTAGTTTCTTCCGTACAGTGTTGTTTTGAAATAATTGTTATCTAATTTTAATTGAATGAACAATGGGTCATCAATGTAATTCTTACCTTTTTGTACTTAAATTCTATGTTTGTAATACTTTTGAGAAATGTTTATTTTATTCGTTTTGATAAAAATACTGTAAAGGCCCATTATGTTTATTTTCCATGTTGTGTGAAAGGTTGTCTTATTTTATTTCCGGTGACAGATTTTTACTTTGTCCGTGTGGTTTTTTTGATTTCTTTCAGCTGTTCTATAGTTTTAGTTTTTACGTTCCTATATTCGTAGCGAGATACCTCAGTAACGGCGAAAACTCTTGCGTTTGACAGCTCAGTGTTGCCAGTAAGCGATGATTTATAAATTACCAAATTGGTAGTAATTTCATCAACAGAATTAAATATTATTTAAATAGACATGGAAGCCTTGACGTGTGTTGGTTTTCGCTGCCGAAACGCTAGTACTTTAATATCTTGTTTCGGTGTGCACATGTCTTAACAATGTAACACTGAGTTGTCCAATGCGTATGTTTATTTTGACGTCAATGTAGAATCTCAAATGTCTACTTATTAACTGTACTTATTCAAAATTATTTAATGAGGAGAAACTATTTATTTCATTGATAAATTGCAAATTAATTTTAAACGAGTTGATGCTGTCATTACTTACCTATGAGGGGCACTACGATGGGTTGTTGCGACCATTGTCGTTACTTAGTGTAGTTAGATAGTTACTTAGTTTAGTCCGTGGATTGATAATATCCACATCAGAAATGTGATATTATGAGTCTTTGTATAAGCGAGATAGTTTACTTTTTATGAAAATAAAATGCTTTTTAAAAGAAAATATTGTTTCATTGAAATAAAAGCCCATTTATTTTTATACCACGTTTATTTAATATCACAATGAAAGCCAAGTTTCATAAATATACCTCCAGTTATAAACGAAACTATGACGTAATAAAGTGTTTTCACTTTCTAATATATAAGACACTTGGAGTCCTTAACATTTATGCGAAGTCCATTAAGAGTACCAGCAGATTATATTTTGTTATCGGACTATAGTTTGATTGTGTCGGGTTTTAAAGCCAAAAGAAATCTAATGTGCATCCATACATTCGCAGACTAATTAAGCGCCCGACTATCGGCCGATAAAAAAATCTATAATCTACAAGGATTTAATACAACATTTGGTACATAATCTTTAATAATATTTGCCACTGCCTTGAGGAGGCATTTACAGCTTCACCGGGCTTGAGATGGCCGAACACAGATGATGCCTAAACCTCGTTTATAAGTAACTAAGCTAGAGGGCTCAGGAGCCTCGTCACGGGCCGTTACCTCGTTATTATTACCAGATTGGCGCTTCGTATTGTTGGAACGATCCGATGTGTATTCACATCATACTTACCTGACCAGGGATTAGAATTCGGTCAAAATGCTACGTTTAAATCTTAGTGAAAACCTATATTAACGCTATTATTATGAAAAATAATTTAAAATTATTATTTGGTAATACTTACATAACCCCGTATTTTCATCACCAAAACATCTGTGCGCAAACAGCATTTAAAAAAAAGAAATTACATAGTAACTGCCATACATTTTACTCATACTTAAGAATAATCATTGAATATTCAAGTTAAGAAAAACGTAATACATTTAATAAAATATTTAACTGCCTGAAAAATCTAACATAAAACCTAATCTAATACCATTATTACTTCACTAAGTACTAAAATTAACACCAAAAGAGAAGAACAAAATGAATAATTTAGTATCAAGTTATATGAAATATGAATAACTAGCTTTCGCTCGCGACTCCGTCCGCGTGGGATAAAAAAAAAACAGAAGTGAGTAGCCTATGTGTTCTTTCAGACTATCCTGTACATCTATACCAAATTTTATTGACATCCGTTCAGCCGTTTAGGCTACAAACTCTAACAAACATCCATCCATCCATCCATCCATCCATCTAAACTTTCGCATTTATAATATTAGTAAGAAGTAAGAAGTAAGAAGTAAGAAGTAAGAAGTAAAATTTGAACAAATACTATTATTACGTAGCGAAAGAATTTGGTTTATATAAAACATAAAGTAAATTATGTACGACTTGTCAAGCGATAGTAAAAATCTCTTAAGGTTTTCTTTTAAATAATAGAGTTTCCTTGAGAATTTCCACTGGAAAAACTAGTATTGAAACATGTTGTGTGCAAAAATTGAAACCCACATTAAGTTTATTTTTCCTTACATTTGTACGAGATCTATTATTTATTTGATTTATTTAATGCAGATACAAATATATAGAGGAGGCATAGTTGTCACTACACTTGAAACATTTTTCATAAGCATCACTAACGCAATCTATTAATACATCCTCAAAAACGCATGTCAATTAATTAATTGTATTCAAAATTAATTGTCCAAAAGATGTCATAAAATAATATTCATAGTTTATATTTCATAGTTTATATTTCATAGTTTATTTTGTAACTAGCTTTCGCCCGCGACTCCGTCCGCGTGGAATTAAAAAAACAAAGTGAGTACGAGTTCTTCCAGACTATCCTCTACATCTAAACCAAATTTCATAGAAATCCATTCTGCCATTTAGGCTACAAACTCTAACAAACATCCATCCGTCTAAACTTTCGCATTTATTATAATTTTGCCTAATGTTTTACTACATGTAACTTTACAAGGACACGAGGGCAAACTTGACTACTAATATTGACCAATCAGAGAAAGTACCGGTGAAAAAATGTCAACTATGCCCACTCTATATATTTGAATCTCTTTGATTTTAAATCATTTAAAGCTTACCAGTTTTAGCTAACACTCAAACTTTAATGTCCATATGAAAACGATCACACATTTTGAATGTTTTTAATCCCTTAGTGTAGATTTCTGTCATTAAATCTTTCAGTGATCAATGTGTGGCAGTTTTTCATTAAATGAGATAAATGTATAAGACTGGCTTATAATTACAGATTCCCTGTTTTATACTAACGAAGTAGCACAGTTAGCTTCATAGACATGCACAAAGTAGCTTTCGCCCGCGACTCCGTTCTGAATTAACACGTTAAACGCCGATAGAAAAAAATAAA
>LD688936.1:5908507-5925573 GCA_003118335.3 Papilio memnon
GATATCATATACTTGTACTGTCTTTTCCATTCAACATGATTTATGACTTATGGTAATAATTGTAGCCTTAAAATCAATGAATGTTAGGTATTTAAGTCATCACAACAGACAATAGCATAGGCAAAAATGACGTAAGTACATATATGTGCAGTTAGAAATTTGCTTAATAAGTACGAGGGGTGCACGGGTAGCCCTAGTGTATACGATCGCTAAGTCAGTAATGGTTAGGAGCAGAAATTTCCTCGCTTATGCTAGTTAAGTAGACCAGTATACAGTCCATGCTAGCTCTGCGCAACTGTCCACGTGTACTGGCATGTTTGAACGTTTTGTATGCATTGAGATGACGACGCGGAATAATCGAAAAGATTCAGCTTATGTATCTGTACTAAAAAATGCTGGCCAGAGATACACGCCTAACATTTTTTTTTATTATCTCATTGCTTGCGCTACACACTGCTATTTAATTGGTTTCTGTAAGTTAGAATTTATGTTGTTGGAAGAGAGAATGCAGTTTTCCTGTAAGTGTACCATTGCGGATTTCCACAACAGTACTGTGCATAAATACCTGGTAGTGCATTTGATGGCTGGGAGCGTTTCGCGGCGGAGAGGTTGACATCAGCGCCGGCTAGGAGCAGCGCGCGCACGCAGTCCGGGGCATTGGCGAGACACGATACATGTAGTGGCGTGTAGCCCTGCTTGTTGTAAATATTCAGAACGGTCGCTTTTTTGTTAGCTAATACCTGGAATGTACATTTACAGCGTGGGAACACTAGAAACTAAACTATCGCACAACTGTCTCATTTCGATTCCTATGAACTTATATGGAAGGAGGATTACTCGATTTTTAGTTGTGTAACCCTAAACAGTTGAATTGGCTGCAAAACAATCGACAATCGCGCAACTGTTATACGATAGTTTAGTCAAAGATGTGCGCCCTCTTTTTGTGGTACATCATTCTTTGAAGTAAATCTCTATAATTTTTAATTAGCACTGTTCAATCAAAAAATAATAGACTAAAGAATTAATACTTACGTTAATAATTTCCTTATTGCTAGCGGCCGCATAATGGAATACACTGTTCCCTTCTGAATCGATTGTGTCTAATGAACAGTTCAACGATAACAGACTCTGTACCATTCGCAAATTGCCAGTTTTCACTGCCACCTACATTAAAAAATAGACTAAATTGCAATGATATGGAAAAGGTCATAGAAGTCATAAAAGGGTGTTTTACGTTAAGCCGATCGGTCCCAAGAGCGATCGAACCAATATTTGTTTTTTTCAATGGAGCCAATCGAATCGAAGCCAATTTAATTCCACGTGTTCGAAGTCGCGGGCAACTTCATAAATAATTTTACAGATTAACAAACTCAGTTAAACATGTATTATTTTGTTTTGTTAAAAAAAATAACATGACACACAACTTATCACTTCCTGTGTATAATATGAACACCCATAGATAACCATATATTGTATTCCGTGATTATTTGGCACTACAGGAAATGGATAAATTTACCATTAACGGAGTAGCTCCTTTCAGTGGATCTGGTACATCTAAATGTTTCTGTACATCCGGGTCGTTGAACAATTCGTACAAGCCAAAGTGGGCAACCAAATGTGCTATTGACCATGATGGGTGATCTGACAATGTGTCGCATAGCTTTTGCAATGTAGGTACTGAACACTGAAATATAAATCTAAATAAACACTTAATCATAAACTGTTTTATTTGTAAAAACATATATCCCAATGGAAGACCTAGAAAGAGATAGATGGATTGTGTGAAAGGTGACATGATCAAGAACAGTATAACAGTGGTAGAGCACGCTTTAACATCTTAGCACGAATGGGTCGGCTCGCCCGGTGCAATACCACGACCACACAGAAGACAGGCGTGAAGCGGAAGCAATTCCGCGTTTCGTCTGATGAGTGTGGTGCCGGAGGCCCAACTTTAGTCCCTTTCCCGTTCCACCCATTTCTTATAAAGAAGGGTTTGGATGGGAAAGTGGATTTGACGGTGGAGGAGACGCATAGGAAGGGGAAATATCCTCTTTATGTGCGTCTCCTCCTCCGACGATTTAGGGTAGGCAACGCATCTGCAATTGCGGATGTCTATGGGCAGCGTTCGCTTCGCCATTTCGGCGGATTTAGGTGGCTCCTTTGCCACCTTATCGTATAAAAAAAAAGAAGGGGGGTGATGACTGAGATGACGGATGACAGTTATTTGGAGGACGAAAACCCGGTCCGCCGACCCTACTGGAGTAGGATAAGGTGGGGTGATGATGATAATATATGGCAATGGGAGGGGTGGATTTTCATAGTTCCACATTCTACAGTGGAATCCCGCAGTAATTAAAACAAAATTGTTCAACACTTAAGATAAATGAACTCTTAGTTTTCATTGCCAAAACATGTACAAAAATATAATATTTATATTACGAGAGGAATGCATTCATAGTTACACATTCAACAGTGGAATCCCACATATAATATTTATTAAATTAAATATCAATCTTACTAAAATTTTAAACATAAAACTTTAAATGGATGGATGGATGTTTGTTGCTATGTTTCTCCAGAACAGCTAACAGATTATATAAATGAAACAAATAAAATAGAACATACAGTTAAATGATTTTAAAGATTACTGGGATAAAAAAATTCTTAGAATAGATTTTACTTATGAGAATTGCTATCATGTGATAACTTGTACATAAACAACTATAGTTTAATAAGATATGAAATATTATGTTCTTTGAACTAATCTGCTGATAAGTCTTTCATGTTTAGATTATTGATTTGACATATTCATTAACAGATCACTAAATGCATGTATGATTTCTCATTATATAAGTAACACTAAATTATTAATACCATATTGACTCATCGTAGAGTAAAATAATCAGTTATAATACAATACGAATAATTTTTTATTCTTTAATTAAAAAATATTTATCCACTAACCTCTTTGGTAACTTTAATATAAAGTGGAATCCGTTCTTTAAAAAGTATAAACTTTTCCTCTGCACTGTCTAGATTTTCAGATCGGAATAAACTGCAAAAAAAATGTAATTGGTTACGAAATTAAATATTCACTGATTTTTATATCTACATCAATATACTGACCTATACATATGATGCAAGCTTTCAGTAAAAGGCTTATGTAGAACTATTTCATAGTGTTTATCTTTGGGGTTCTTCGTGTCTTGGGGAATTTTTGGTCCATAAAGTAGCATAGAATCTTCCCTATAATGAATCGGCCTAGAAATATAATTGTCTGACCGCACTTCTAATACTTTTGTCGGCACCTCCTCAGTTCCCAGAAGACCACGGAAAACTAGTCAAATAATTTAATTTTATTAGAATACAGGAATCTTATAAGAAAAAATAAGACATTACAACTACTTACATGAATTAAACATTTTGAGTTTTAAGCTAGCACGATAAGTCTGATAGAAATATAAATTATTTATTTAATTACATAATAACATCACTGTCTTCTAGCACGACTCAAAAATACATTCGTAACAATTCTCTAAATCGCACAAATTGAACACAAATGACAAGTGACAGGTGACACTGACAGTTGACGCATTAATTATTTTTAATTTGTTGCCATACCGAATTCCAATCTGGTAGGAGTTTTTAGTCACAATGTTAATTATTTGTTTTATAGTTTCTTTTTTTTTTTCAATTAATTTAATAAAAAAAACTTAAAGCCATAACTTGTATATATTTTTAACACAGTATAATTTTAAAAGACATAAAAATTATTAGGAATAAAATAGCAAATAGAGTAGAATAAGATACACTACTTTTACTGAAAAGTGAATAGTCGTAATGGCATAAGACAAAAACATGGCTCTCATTATCCCATGCCCAGTTTTCCTTTATAAGAACAAACAAATATTAATCATATTTATTTTATACTATTGCGGTTCGGCGTCACGTATCTCCTAGATTGATAAGGAGTGTTACAAAAATAAAAATTGGTCGTAGTAGATTAGATCGAAGACAATGGTTTCCAGCCAAAAATTTCACGAACACAAAATTTTTTAAGGATACGGAAGATTTACAAAAGCAAACAACAAAGTCGCCTTAAATATTTTTATTTAAAGAAAAAATATTTTAACGGAAAACATGGACCTCTTGGGAAAATACCCAAACACATACTTTATGAAATTACAAATCGGTTTCTTTGGATCTGATAATATTCTAATAAATTAAAATGTAACTTACTTCACGATTAAAAAAAACAATTGAAGTGAATTTTCGTACAATCGAATTATAATACAAATACGTACAAACACTAAAATATTAAGATCTCTTAAAAATCTTTGGTTTATCTTTTTACTTATTGAAATAATTTGGTACAAATGACTATATTGATTAAATAGAATAACATGTTAAACCTTGTACAAGATAAATTAACAAAAAACATATTTAATCAAACAATTAAAATAAATTTTACGCTAATAAACTTTATCAAACGCCCGCTACAGATGCTTACACTTTGACATTTCAGTTAGAACTGAATGTCTCTAGTTGGCATAATTAAGTGTGAATTTTATATAAATACATTTGTCATCGTTGCACAATACAATAAAAGCATTATTACATGTCAGTTGGTACAAAATAAGGTCATAAAAGATAATGGATTTATCAACAAACTGGAATGTAAAATATTACCTAATTAACATATACATTTAAGTGCAAAATCATTAATCACGGCATAACTCTTATTTAACCAGATTTATCTTTGTGTTATTAAAGTATTACATCCTGTTTAATTAAAGAGATAAATGAATAACCAGAAAATAATTGCCACAGATTAAACAGGCAACCTTAGAACTGGGTGTACTCATATCATAAAAGTTACATATTTAATGCCAAACATATACATAATATTTTATTATTAACCATTTTAATTCCCAGGCAAACAGGGCTCAAATTATTATATCTTTTATAAATAATTTATTTCTACATTAAATACAAATTATGCATTATATAAGGTAATTAGTTAAATATTAGGCAATACAATTTTAGAAACGGTACACAATACACTGCACAATTTATGCTTAAAAAATAAGGGTTGCCATTAAATTAAATCTTATTTATTGAAAAATTCTTATTGTTATCCAATTAACTATATCTGTAAAAAATGTGTGAGGTTTCATTTTGTACCATAACTTATTATTTTTATATGACGTAATAATGTGAAGTGATGATAATACAGCACCTGTGATATGGCAACCCTTGTAATATTTTCCTTTAAGCGGCATGGCTTTGATTGGTGTTGCAACCAAGCAGGTTGTCAGGATTAGCGAGAGGATCCAGCTCTGCAAACAGCTTGAACCAGGCCGCTTTATCATCTTTCTTAGGTAGTGTTGTAGGTTTGGTATCACTTTTAGAAGCTGTAGCATTATTTATACCATTTGAATTCATAGGTGCAAGTGGTCCATCCAAAAAGTTTGCTGTGGCCAAATCCTGAAAGAAAATTGTTTCTTTTGTTTCAGTAACGTTCACCCGCAATATGTAGAAATTTTCCGATATGCTAATTGCGTTTATACAATAATAGCTTTTACTTCAGACTTCATCTGCGCGGAATTAAAAAAATACTTAAGTTGCCTGTCTCCTTCCAGACTATGATCTACATCTATATTTCATTGGGTCCTGTTAAGCCATTTTAGATTTACATAGTAACCTACCCATTTATAATAAGATTACGATTAATATTAATATAAATTAAATTAAAAAGACTAATTAAGATTAATAACTTAATTAGTAGCCATTGTTCTTCCAGACTATGTTCTAAATTAATGCCAAATATTCAGCTATTGTGAAGATACACCTAAACTTATGTTACAACAGCATTCATAATATTAGTAATGTTAAGAAGAAAATTAGTGCCATGCTGTAGAATTGGTGCAACACTAGATTTTCAACATAAACGTCACATCCCTAGCTGACAGCTGTCAATGCCTTTAGAAAGATTGGATATTCGCGCGCATTCCTGGCGAGATCTCTAGTGAATTGTTTAAATTAAGAATGCTAGTTACAGCAGGATGATTGTAGTTTAGGTAAGAACGTACACAACAACTCACCTGCAACAGTTGTGAAGGCATGAATGATCCATAATTATCTGAGGTGTCACCGCAGTCTAAACGAATACCAGTCAAATCAGAGCTGATATTCGGAATGTCAGTTGTTACACTTTCATTTGGTACATTTGTATCGATTAGCTCATTGGATGTGATTGGACCATCTTTATTCTCAACGGACGGCTGATTTTCTTTATCATTTGCATTTGAATTTTCATTCTTAGTTTTATCGGGTACCTCATCCTTATATTCATCCTGAGAATATAAACATGAACTTAATTTTTTTAATTCATTTTACAGAAAATGTTTTCTGCATATTTAATTTTTTTTCTAATTTCAACAGAAGTGATCATTAGAAATTTAAGCTTGAAAAACATTACCTGGAAAAACAACATTTGATCTTTATCCTTAGGTATTCCATCTTCCTGGTTACCATCTCCTTCCTGAAGACTCTTCAAGATGCAGAACTCATATTGTGGTGCTGCACTCATAGACTCTGATGTAGCTAGTAATGTCTCCGCTACCTTAGTGGTGAAGTTAAGAAAAGAATTCTGGTATGTTGACAGAACATGAGAGAACATATTACATCTTGCTGCAGCTAGAAGGTCAATCTAAAAAAATTGTATAATGGTTATCTCACAAAATATCTAAATTATTGAGTGCATATAGAATTGATAATAACAGATTTAAGCACTTGTAGGTGAATAAATCAAAAACATAAACAAATGTCAGAAGTTACGATTACCTTTTGTAACACATCCAATGTAAGTTTATCAAAAACTTTTTTGCTTTCACGAACTTGTCGTTGAGCTTTGCGAAAGTTATCAAGACCGCGGCCGGTATCAGGGTCGAGTTGAGCACTAGTAGATTTCATCCAACTTAAAGCAGCGCGGTACTCAATACGGGCTTTTTCCATTGCAGAAACGGTAGCTCGCATGTCTTTTATGGCGCGACATCTAAATGTTTCCACTTCATGATATAATCTTAATAACGGACTTCTTACTGACAATCGCTGTTGGCCAGAGTAGGAAATAGCTTTTCCGGCCGAAACCATATGCTTTCCAGAAGCCTCAGAGGATTTACCTGCATCCTTTAAAAACTTACCCAAAGAATTTTCTTCTTGGGCCAAAATACACACACGTTCTTGATACTGATCTAATATTCGTTGCAAATGAAGGCAACTATCGGATATTGATCGAAATAATTCCAGTTTAGCATCAAGTTCGGCGTCGGAAGCAACAATACACTCATCTTCTTTTGTACCTAATTTTTTTAACACAGTCTTTTTTGTTACCCAGTATTGATGTTGCATCATGATTTTCAATTTGGTTTCTTCGTATAAAGCAAAGGCATTAAAAATAATCTTCCCGAAAAGAGCTGTTCAAGAATTAGTCCTCGGTTTTGGATTTTATCTAATCATTGACTGACAGATGACAGCTATGACGTGACATGACGTAATTGACATTTCGACAAAATGTAGAAAAGGTACGAAAAAAACAACAGATAAGAAAACATTAATAGGCAACATTCTTCGCAATGTAAAAGTTAATTAAGTTTTTAACAGGTGTAAATAACAAGATTAGAGGTATTTTATAGTAAATTACTTTAGTAAATTTCAAATGTACAAAGGCCAAACAAGATCTCTATGAAAAATTTAAGTCTTATAAAAATATTTTCAAGATATCCTGTTGTTTAGTATATAGGAACTTTAGAGACAAAGCCATTATTTTAAGTTTTGGTTTATGTTACTAATATTATAAATGTGAAAGTTTAGTCACTTAACATTATTTAAAACGGCAGAAGTTTTGAACTCAAGTTCAATTTAAACCGTATTTTTATTATCTATAACGCCATATTTACAATCGGAATGTAGAATGGCCGCCGTGTATCGTATTACGTTCGAATGTAATGCGTTATCTTATAATTTGTAAGATAATAACATGAAATACTTGTCTAGATGAGAAATAGTTAGTAGTAAAAGTTCGCGGACTCTGTTATAATGTACTGTGCTAGTGAGAAAACTATAGCAGGAGTATCATCATCTCAGTCTTCAAAGAATGTCAAAGATGGTAAGTTTGCGGTTGTCAGTTTGTATCGCAACTTTGACTAAGTTTTTTTCAAATTTTCTCTTCAACAAAAGGGAATATTTCGTAACGTTTCAAACCGGATTTAAGTTAGGCGATTAAAAAAACTTTGTTTTATGTAATTTATAAGTTACTTTATATCGTTTACATGATAAAAATAAAGTTTGGTAGAACGATATCAATTCATTGTTTATTTGTTTTAAATGCCAATGTAATATTACTCACAGACACTCATATTAATGTATTAAACGTGCTTTACTACAATAGACTATTAAAGTGATAAGGATAACTTGTAACAAATGTGGCGTGTAATTTCGCCGGTCGGCGTCGATGATCGGAAATATTTAAGAATACATGTAATCATCATTATTATCCATACACTGATAAACAATATCATTTTATATAAATTATGCTATATCCTTTTCAGTACTGAGGTTTTACTAACATCCGCCCTTGCTTTGGTTATCTTTTTTTTTAAACCAATTGAAATGCATTAAGATATTAAGATAATTAAAAACAAAAAAATTATATTGTTTTTGATAATATGGTCAATAAGTAAGTGAATCAATTCAAATTGTTAGTACATCTAAATTCTTCTCTACATGTGAAAAGAAGTTTTTGTTAATAATTATATCTTAAGTGTGAACTCTAAAAGTTGCTAAACAATTTTTATAATGGCAGTAATATTTGGCTAAATTATGTAAACAAATTACATGGTTATTCATTCCTATTAGTATAGTTACAGTGTTAGATACACATTTCTCCGGAGTAGCTTTCAAAGTTGATGAAATTTAAAAAAAATACCACAAATTTTAATAACCACAAATTCCCACAATCAGAACTTATTCTTATACAAAAGAAATATATTCTTAACAATTTAAATTATTTAAAAAAAGCGATTATAATAATATTGTTCAGTTTTTCTTTTATTCAAAATAAACGCTTTGTTCCTTATATTTTAACAAATTATATGAAATATTCACTTATTATTTTTATAAAGGACTGGCAGATCATTTAAATTTCATATTAACTTTCTAAATGTACAGTCATAGAAATTCGTGGTGTTCCACTTATAGAATAATTGCCTTTTTCCTTACAATGAGACAAACTACATCTTTTTACAAATAAATGACTAGGTAACAGTGAATTGTGCAAACTGGGCGATCTTTTTCGATACAAACACATTTAAAGCTGCATCATATTGGTAATTGTTATGCGTCGACGACTCTAAGTGTACAAAAATTCAAGCGACTAGTTTATTTTTTTGTTTATTAAGCTTGACCACAATCCCACCTGAAGAAAGTGATGATGCAGTCGAAAGATGGTACGCGCTTTTTAGGAACACCGACAGATTTCCCAACTGTACATAAGTTATCATAGTTCTTCATCGAAATGTGATTTGTTATGATTTTATTTCGTAATAACGGCATTTGAATTATCAACATGATGTACTCAAAAAGTTACGTCGAAGTTTTTTTAAACGGAGTAGCCCGATTTAATCAGACAGAGTAACTAGCATTGAAATTACGAAACGAGCCAATTTAGTAAGTACTTATTGATTAATGTGCGTCGTAAAAATGTAAAGGTCGTGTCTGGGTGAGTTTAAGCTATAGATTTATGTACAGCATACATAATGAATAAGTGTTTGAAGTTTGCGTATTTATGTAACTAAAGCACTTCGTAAAAATTCATATTACAAACAAATTATTTAAATATGACTCGTAAATTAGACGTCTCCAAATTTTACGTTCTATTAATATTTTAATACGAGCTGTCTCCCGCAAACTTCGTTAGCGCTGAATATTTCCGTGTGCATCTACCTTTTCTACCTTCCAGTCAAAGTCCCGTCCAATTCGGTCTACCCGTTGCAGAGATAGCGGTCCGATCGCCATTTTGAGAGCGCGGCATTACAAAATGTAGCCTATAATATGCCCGTCCATGTCAGCTACCCTCCAGTGAAGGTTCCGTTAAAATCAGCTCAGCCGTTTCGACAGTTTCGCCGACAGACAGACAGACAATTTGTTTTTAAATGCAATTTTGGTTATCAGCAACGCAAATACATCTTCCCAAAATCTGGATTTTTTCTCTTGGTATTACTATATAATACAAACAGACATTCCAATTTTATTATATGTATAGATATATTTGGCAGCAAACCAGCGACCTAAACCTGAATCCGCCAAAAAGTGAAGAGATCACTGCCCATAGACATCCGCAATTGCAGATGCGTTGCCTACCCTAAATCGACGGAGGAGACGCACATAATATGAGGATGTTTCTTCTTCCTATGACTGTCCTGCAATAGCTAACAGCGACTCACGCGCTTCTTTTTTCTGAATTATCTTGCCAAATTCTTTCTATAAGGAGAGATATAAATCACATCTGTAGATACTGTTTATATGTATTTATTTACTATTTTATTTATTTGGACATCACGCCAACAGCACACATAAAATTACAATTAAAATAGATATGTCAATACAGTAGTCATTCCAGAAGGAATTACACCTAATTTCAGGTAAATGTTTGCTCTTTTTTGGTCGTATTATGTTAAAAATACCGCGGACAAAATACGATAGTCGATATGAATGTAAGTAAAGTGCCAATGTCACAGTGTCATTGAAAGTTACGTCTGTAAATATAAAACAGGCAGTTATTTCCATTTTGTAACTTTTTGTTTCAACCGGTATTTATTTCACACTATTGTGTGGACCTAGTCAAATTAAGTGAGCCAGTTTTTCAAAGCCATCACGGTCACTATCATGTTTTTAGGTCGAACAACTGTTATATTTAGTGTTTTCGTCTAGTGTTTTTGTTATTTTTATAGAAAAAAAAATAGTGAAAGACTAACTATGTACGAGGTAATTTGTCCTTCATTGTTACAATATGATTTCACGGACAAAACTGTATAATATTGTCTTTTGTGTCTATATCTCTTATTAATATTTCGATATCTTTAAAGATTATACGAGTACATAATGGTTTTATCTCAGTAGTTCGCGTTCGAACATAGTAAACGTTTTATGTGTAGTAAGTTAGTCGGATAACAACGTATTTGACGCAGTTTGAAATTGCACTATCCAGGTTAGTGGCCGGTAATATTAGCTCTTAAAGGTCACATTTCGCCGCAGCGGAACATCGACTGAAAACTCCATTAACATAGAGATTTAAGTGGAAATACGTCCGTTTATCTGAGTACTTGATACTATATAGATAACTAATTGACTTTCAGACACGAAAGCTAAGCAAACGGATTAGTACGTGGTCTTTTATATTAGAATTAGAGTCTTGCAAAGGAAAAGGTCAATTTAATTCTACAATTTATATTAAATGCTTCTAATTGAATCATTGCTATTTGCTCATTTTTTTAATAATAAGTTTCGAACAGCCCATTGAAATGGTATTTCATGACGCGAATATTCATTCGTTTTTATTAAATAGCTAGCTGTTCCCGTGCGGCTTCATCCGCGTAACATTATAAAAAAAATATTTCATTGTTTACCTACATTTGTCAAATTCTCAATTGCAAATGTCAAAATGACATGACGTGATGACAAACCACGGCAATCTTTTTTCCTTGATGTTGGCAGCAACTTATAGTCTCTTTCCCACATTAAAGTTTTTATCCAAAATAATTAACCCTTAAGTTTAATGGCGTGAAAATATATAGCCTAACGCGTGACGTAAGTGTAGTGCTTTTTATTAAAATAAGAATTATTCAAAAATTGCTGACATCTTAGGCAACAAAGAAGTGTGTGTTTACGCTTTATTATATTAGTATAGAGTATAGATAACATTGTAAGCCACTTCTTAGAACACGAAGCTTTAATCAAATAATGTTAGTTGATAAGGATATTCGTTAAATTTAAACTTTTTACAGAATAATTCGATTAATGATTTCATATTACTTTAATGATAAAACTAAATAAATAAACGTTGTAGTTGTTATTCTTAAAAATGAACACATTAATTTAGATTATTAGTTATTTTACCCGGTTGCGGGATTTACAATTTAATTGGTTTCAATTATGGAGTTAAAATGTATTTATATACGCCTTAATCATCAATTAGTGGCAATGACAATAGCAGTAACATTTGTATTATGTGTGCTTGTGGCTTTAAATTCACAAGAGTCATCATTTTTTTAAGTTCCCCAAAAACGTTAAGAATTATAAAAGGAACTTGTTTATTATTCAACTAGCTGTTGCTCGCGACTTCGCCCACGCGAAATTAAAAAATATAGCCTATGTTACTCACAGATAAATTACCTTTCTGACAGTGAAAGAATTTTCAAAATTGGCCCAGTAATTTTTGAGTTATTTCAGTACATACAAAAATACAAATCTTTCCTCTTTATGATATTAGTATAGAATGGTATCCGGCTTTTTAAATGCTTTTGTCTTGAAAATTGATGAATGTTTACTTGACCAAAGAAAATAATTTCATATTTTGTCGTTTGTTTTTAATACTTTTTAAATATGATTAATCGTTCTGTTCGTCTGTTGTAGAGTAAATCCCGGGTCTCGTATTGAATATTTCACGAACTTGACAGCAGTCGCATGCCTTACTGTAATATATGTTGTCAAGAATCTTAAATTTGAGATTGTTTGCCGGAGAAATTGGTAGGAACATCTGCCCTGTCGCAGTGCGGACTGCTCGGATACTTAAAGTTGCTCGTAGAGAAGGAATTTTATTAAGCTCTTCAAGCTTTCGGGATGTCCTTATCAGTTGTCATATTAAATTTAAACAAATTAAAGTTTAAGATGATAATGCTTGTTGTGTATTTTGTAGACAAAGACATGATGCGCGGATTGTGTTATTGTAAATGTGTATATAACATTTTTTTGTTATTTATTATTACCTCTTTACAATATTTTATCTATAAAATCCATATGATAAACTGTATACATATGGAGCAATTTTGTTATAAAAATTCTCATTTCATATAGATGGCTCTCACTGTAAATATTCTTTTCAAAGGCTAAATCCGTTGAAGTTTAATATCAGAGAGCTCTGCCCGCGCCCGTGGTCCGATCGTTGAGATTTTAAAGTCTCTTTTATCTCTCCACCGTCTTTGTTCTCAGGGATACTTGTTGGGTAGTTTATTAAAACAATCGCCACACATAGCCATTAGCAGACAACGATCGGACGTTACACATTTTTGTGGGCATTAAAGATGAAGGTTGTCTTTACATGTTAATTGTTTGAAATTATTTTTTTTCGGAACTTGTATGTTCTAGAACTCTACATGTAAAATCAGCCTTAAAGAGGCTATTTACTGAGAATTTTAACACTAATTTGCTCGTTTCTTCTATTCATAAATTATTCACGTTTATATCGATAATGGATACATTGTGCAAGATACTCATATCACCTACATTATTGTAAAGTTAACGCCTCTACGAGTATGTTCAAAAGGCACCTGTTTTTTTACACTATTGAAGATTGTTCGGTGATTTAGATTTGTTAAAGGGATGAATGAGAGTAGGCTCGTGAAAAGGATGTATTCAGAAAAATGTGAATGGCAAAGTCGGAAAGGGCGATCCGTGTGATTGTGCGTATAACAGATAAAGGATGTACTTATTATAAAAGCTGGTTATCAAGTGCCCGGGTTGGGGTGCGCCGAGTGAAGCCGTCTGCTCTTTTAAATCAATATACAATGTAAGTTAAAAATATACTCATCTTTTTGGAGTATAAGAATAGCAACAGGACTATTGGATCGTAAGTAATTAATTTATTACGTTATCGCCTCATCGCTGTGTAATTAATTATCGTCATATAATATCGAAATTGCCTTCGTTAAACAAAGAAAATGCCAATCAAGCTACAAGCATTGAGCCGAGGTAGTGATAACCGTCGGCCATTTCTCCGTCGATCGGTATGTGCTCTATCGTCAATTAGCGAGATTAATCTTCAAGGTCTTTTGATCGCATCGTATTGTTCTATTCAGAGTGGGCGTTCTATCAACATTTGGACGTGCCGACGCACCGTTTGATAGCTCTTTTATTTACGAAACACGAGTGGGCTAAGATGTATTAATTAAATAATTATTAGAAGTTGTTTTTCTAAATAAACTTGTATTCTACCTGGCAAATGAGTAACTTTTCTTTGTTTTTCTTTGTGTAATCTTGCGATAACTACACGAATTTAGTCTTGTTTTTTCTGTTTCATGTATTGCTAGCATAAGTAATTACTTATATTTGTAATTCGGTCATTTGGTGGATTTATCTCTTTCAGGAATAGGAAAAAATCGCATCTTTTCCGCGATTCTGTTTGTCGTCTGAAATATAGAAGAATTAAACTTCAATTGAATATAGCAGTAAAGTTTTCCTTCTAATTATGGAGCACAATCAATAAACTTCCCACGCACTGTCGATAATATGAAGCGGCATTATGCTTATCTATTGAAAACGTAATGAAAATGATTGACATTTCAAAACAAACCTTATTAGATGTGAGTACAGTTTCTAATAATATTTTACCCATTTTGTAGCCAGTCACGAACATTTGTAATAATGAACTTTGAAAACATTTATAAAGAAAATGTTATATTACATACATTGACATAAAGTCGACAATGACAGTTTATTTGTTTTGTTTCATCAAGTATTTTTTTTAATTTGAAGTTTTAGGAACCAACTTATACGCAAATATTTTGTAGTACATATATGATCAAAAATTAAATCTACGAGTCGCTTTCAGGTTATGATCTCGTCCTGTATGCCATTGCTTGTGACGTTAGTTAGCGTTTAATTAAGTACTTCGCAGTTTTAACACGTTAGGGGATGAATTTTAAAGTTAAAGCACGGTACTTATTACATATGATTATTTACTAATTTAATCACCTGTGTAATTTTATTCATACACATTTTATATATTTTGGGGGTGATATTGTGTAAAACAATTTGACATTGTAAGAATGTGACTTTTTTTATGATTTGCATAGTTTGTGTCAATTTTCCAATTGAGCTTCCCATTCTATGTATTGGCAATATAAATCATACAATAGGTCATGTTTCCTTTAATAAATCAAAATAAGTGGAAGCCATTTTATCGATATGTATTTTCATTTACATATTTCATATGGTTGGGTTTTTCATATAGAGCAGTAATTATAAATAGTGATTCGTGCTCACGGTAAGTAATGTATTGATGCGTTAAGCGTCGAGTGAGGTGTATTCATGAAAGGCCGGGGTGTTAGGGGTGCCGCGTCTGACACAATTCCGGGCGCCGGCGCGGCGGCGCGGCGGCTCGGCGACGGCGGCAGGGCGCGCGCCCGGCAGACGGCACGCGGTCGCATCGGCAGCCGCTCCCGCCCGACTGACCTCCCGCTCACCTCGCTCACGAAACCTGGACGTCAATTTGAATTTCGAATAAAACCATTGACTACGGAAAATTCGTATTTCGAATACCATCGCCCATTGTTAACCGACGGACAATGAGACGCGCGTAATCCCACTTCCCGTACTCGTTTACTGACTCTATTGTATTCTGATAAGTACCGAAAGTTCGTATCGGACTTGTGCGCCGCGTCTGAAAATATTACTTTGTGTTGAAGTGAGTTTATAGTCTGTGTTTGTAAATAACGAAAAAAAGAACACGTAAAAGTAAGTGAACGTACCGTTGACCTTTTTGAATATCGGAAGTTTCACAAGCCGGTCGGCGGTTTCGTAAAAAGTCGCAACAAAGCCGTCAAACTGTATTCCTTCGACAGTTTCAAAGTCTACGACTACGATGATGAGAGATGCAATGGCCACGAAGACAGCTTCGACACCAATAAGAAAAGTAAGTATATTATGTGGTGTAATATGATGTAGTAAAATGAATTTGTGTAATAAATAATGTAAGTATTTGGCCATGTATTAAACGTATTACTTTATATTTTTATGTTCTTTTTTTTTATATTTTTAGCATTTTAAATTTTATTACCGAAGAAATGGCAATAGCATAAATTAAATGATCCGGTTTAGCCTTCGTTGGTAATTTTTAGTATCATAAATACGGAGATATTACGGTAGCACCTTGATGAATATTAAAGGTTTATACAGTTACGACCAAATACTGAAACGAATCTTGCTTCGCTTTGAGAGAGCTAAGAGTCACTTACAATCTGATAAAGGTATAAATTTGTAAAGACTGGAGTTTAATCGTTGCTTTATCACACATGCTGTTACACATTTAAATGGAGTTTCAGTATTCGGCCGCTTCATTCAATAGATAGCAACGTTGCTCAGTAATTGGATCTTCCTGCTCACGTCTTTGTACCATTCGCTCTACAATGCAGGTATTCCTAATCACATTTCCGGACAGAAGAATTCACCTAAGCTGTAGATTATATCAAGACATTTTTAATGTTCGCATTAAAATTAAATGATATCAATACCCATCGTAAACTTTTTGCTTAATTGCTTAATCTTCCGTTTTGATAACTTTAACAGACTGTGCAGATTAATATGTTAACCATATAATTATGCTTGAAAACACGTTTGGACAATTTGTCAGTGTTATCGTTCATTAGGGCTCTTATAATTGACTTGACCAGTTTGGTACTTTATCAAATCAAAATCTCACATAACTTAAAAATTGTATTTTTTTAATGTATAGATATATATTGGTATGAACATAATTCGAACTTTGACCTTCTCATGGTTGTGGGCTATTTACATACTCGAAAGGTTATAATATCCTTGATAATTAAATTAAATGGTAACCCTACGGTCGTGCGTCAATACGCCGAAGTCGCGTCATGAAATTCAAATGTTAAACCGACAACATGTCGATTGATGTATTTTTTTTCGACAATTTGTATCTTATTCAGACAAATTAGATTTAATCTTACTAATCTGACGTACTAATTGTTAATTTAAAATACTATAAAATA
>LD688936.1:5925768-5936570 GCA_003118335.3 Papilio memnon
TTTCCCCAGTGCAATCGACCATCTTCCCACTCAGGTAAAAGCTCGTGGATGTGCTAACGATTTCGTCGAACACCTATTTGCTTGATAAATGTATTTTAGCAAGTAATAAATCAACAGGATAGAATAATAGTACCTGTGTCTGGCTTAAAGGTTGGAGAATTTGTGTTATAACTTTATTTTTGGTATATCTCAAAACTAATGCAGTTCTCAAATCTATATAACCACTACACTCAAAATTAAAGGCTTACTTAAGCAGCTATGCCGTTTCTGAGTGCATATTGTTCAAGGTAAATATTTTTTTTAGTACAGGTTATAGTGATTTCGCGAGTACAATACATTGCACTTATTGTAAATCTGATTCGTATTTTTGTATGTATTCGATTCACGTAAAAACTGGGCTGATTTTAAAAAATCTTTCACCATTAGAAAGGTAATTTATCTGTGTGTTTCATAGGCTACATTTTTTTTAATTTCTCGCGGGCGAAGTCGCGAGCAACAGCTATTTATAAAATTCAATGTGGCGTTGCTACGTGCTGTGTTAAATAAAATATACCATTGTTCACACTCGAGGGCGTTAATACCCATCGGTATTAATTTGTGAGTAGATCATGAACAAAGATTATTCTGCTACTACGTTTTACATCAATATTCTATAAGTGTACTCATTGTTCGTAGGGTGCACAGAACGTACACGATATGGCCTTGTCCGCTTGTATGGGGAAGTGACGTTAAATTACACATGTTTAGTTTAGTTTGCTGTTTCCACTGCCGAAAAACGAGTAAAGAAACATGTTCTTATTCTAATGTTTAAGAATTGTTCTATAATTGCTTTAATCGGATGTAAAGTTAATGGTACATGAAATCATTCTGTTTGACACATGTTAACTCTAAATTGACCTAAACGGTTGTTTGTCTATATGTTATTAATTGTTGCATCCGTAGTATTGTATTAATTTGTTTTGCCTGTTTTAATAATATTAATACAAAATCACGCGCCAGCTGAATGGCAAGAGCAACAATAGTATCCTGTACTCAGTAATAAATAACAATGAAGGGTAACATGAAGTCAACTAGCTATTTAGCTTCTTGAATAGAAATAGTCGTCTTATAGGTAACGTTAACAAAGTATTGATATCTTACTTATTACTAATATTATAAATGCGAAAGTTTGGATGGATGGATGGATGTTTGTTAGAGTTTGTAGACTGAACGGCTGAACGGATCTCGATCAAATTTGGCATATATGTAGAACACAGTCTGGTTGAACACATAGGCTACTTACTTTTGTTTTCTTTTTTAATTCAATGCGAATGCAGTCGCGAGCGAAAGCTAGTAGACTATATAGACTATATGTGTTATTCAGATCGTACGATGAATTCCATATATTCAGAAATATTTGATCAATACTTTTGGAATACCATTGGCGTCGAGAATGTGTGGTCTACAACAGTTCAATGCTCATCAAATTTTATTTTGTGTGTCTCCCTTAGTCGATTCTATTAATTTGTAGTGGTCTTTATGCAGCAAAACGGTGTTCAAATTAGTATACTCTACTATTATTTTAGCCACATTTAAAATGGTAATTTCCAATTAACTGTTCTTTAACTTCATATATGCGAATTCGACGTCTCATTTAGAATCTAATCTCGGCTTGGTTTAATGTCACTGTTATTTTATTAGTCTTCTACATAATAATGTTTACGGTTATCATTGCCTTTATCGTACTAATTTATTGGACATACCATACATTTCCGTTCTTTAATTGATTCGCAAGGCAATCAGCTCGACTAGTTACCATCAGACTGGTTTCATATTATACATTCATCATTCAAAGTATAAAATTTTAATGTTAAATAAGTGGCATCTGGCTGGATGGTGCATCTTCTACCTCTGCCTATCCTCGTCCAAATGAATTTAACGCCTGATACCTTCTATAGCATTTACTTGTGTGTTAACTTGTGCTACCAGCCTTCGAAACTCCCAAAGAAGCTAGTTTGAAGATTCCTTTGTTTAATTTTACAATACATGTGTTGTAAGATAAAGAATAGGTACACATAGATCCTGCTTTTCTTAGAAGCAGTGCTTTATTAAAATTTCCTTTAGGGATGCTTTGTTACAGAAACGACAATTAATTTTGATACTTTTCTTAACAAAGTCTTTACTCGAGATAATGAACATCCTCACGTTTATATTACATGTTACAGTGAGTATTTAATCACCGTAGTACACAAGTAGAACTCTAATGAGACTGATGGAATTAAATCGATTGATCGGCTCTATGGTGTTTTATCCCATTGGGGATCAATCGATTATTCTAAATGAAAGTGCGAGCTGGTGCGTAAGTTAAATGATAAATAGCCTTTATTAAATATAGAATATATGTCTCGTTGCAATAACTGTAAACTGAATCTGGTACGATCGTGTAAAATATTAAAACACAGGTGAACACTAAAACGAGCATGTTTACAATGCAAGTTTTCGTTTAGTTATCGACATGGGAAATACGGTCCTTTCTCTTAAAGACTATTTGAATTGAATATATTGCAATGCTATTTGCTTAATAACATCGCCTGGATAAAGTAACCAGTCGAGTGGTTGCAGTAAACGGCCGAGCGCTGTCATCGAAAGATAAGGTGTGTTGGTGAGTTGGTGAGCGGGCCGCGGGCGTTGCCTTCGCGTCCGTAGTCCGTACTTCGAAGCGCGCGCAGTTCGCTCCGGCGCTTCGTGACAGAAGGACGGCGCACGCGCATCGCAGCAGAGATCTAGGCCACACACAAGTGTCAGTTCACGTTCCCGATTATTATGGAAAAAGTGTGTTTATTGACCATTCGATAAACTGTAACGGATCATCGGACTGCCGGCACACATGCGCCGTGTTAATACCGATAGGCTGATACATCAAATATCGAGGGTTTATCTATGTAGGCTGGCGTGATAAGTGTTGTGTGTTACCGTATTGTTTTGGCTGCTTAGCGCCGTCGTCGGTCGCGAGCCGTCTGCGAGCGTTTCCCCGTAGTGTTGATATAATTTTGTGAATGAGTCAGCTAACAGGCGTTGGGATCGTTAGCTTTGTCAACGTGCTGCCCACAATATCTGAAGGTAATAATCATTAATTATAAAATAGTACGTCGAATCCACACGCCGATAAACGTGACAAAATGACACTATTATGATATGACGCAGGTAATAACATTTAGTTAATGAAACAATAATATTAACACGAACTAATATTGCTAAGGCGATTTGTTTCTATCCGTATCCTGTTGGACGTATATAGGTGTACTTTTTATGAAACATCTTGATACTTTGTGTCACAAACCAGTTTGTTAAAATCATGTATGAATTATAATTCAAAATTCTAACTGTGAATGTATTGTAATGCACCATGTTGCGATGTAGACTAGCCAATGAGATAGTCAAGCGAGCTTCGAGTGTACAATTATTTTTTTTGTTAAGTCTGATGTGCTCTTAACTGCACTTGTAGTTTATACATACTCGACGTATATTTCTCTTGCATGTCTGCGATTCATGTTCCAACGAGCATTATGCTTACCTTAAGTGTAACGGTATACATGTTATATTTTTATACACGCTATTGACGGTTCTCGTTAATTAAACACGAGTTAGTTTTATAATATAGAGTCACAGTACACTAGTCTTGCTATTAACGTCATTACAAGGTTCTTGTATACTTGAGTATTTTATGTAAATGAAATCTGTTTGCTACTTAATGTTTAATTCTACAAAGGTTACTCGGATTCAGTTTTGAAACGGCTTTTTCTTTTTTACGTTAAACAAAAAAGATTCTTCTTCCGTCCGCGCTTCCTGAATGTAATAAAATTAACGTTTGGTTTGTGACCGACAGCGGGCTGTTGTTTAAATATTAATGAAGTTGTAACAATAAAAATCTCGTTTTTGACAATGCTTGTGACGTAACGATAAGAACTAAAAGCGTATGCCGGAAAGATTCGTTTTTATAGCATTTTTTATTTACCTATTCAACGAACAGTTCACGATAGTAACGGTCGTTAGTTGGTTTTGTCGTCTGGTAAATAAGTGATTGAAACAGCGCATATTGCTATCTATTTTAGGACTACATTAGTAATAGTGTTAAACTTTCAATAGAATAACTATTTAGGCCATTTTATCTCTACAACTCTGCAATCATTTTTAGGTCAATTATTTCAGTATTATCTGTTAGAATGTCAAATAAAAAAGCACGGGATATATAAGAATGTAACATAATTCGTTTTCTAGTTAAAGATTTATATCAAATAAACTACTGCGCTAATGACTAATTTCTAAGAAGTGAATTACTATGCCATCAAACGGCCGCGGTAACGGACATTCGAATTTCGAACGTTCACTGCACACACGTCTGTCCAAGGACGCCATTTTGAAAGGTTCACGTCAAACGCAAGGACCGCATCTTGTAATTTTTGTCTAGCGAGATGTGACCTTAGGGCAACGTGATGATTCAGAGCGTGAAAAGCTGAGCGACCTTGGTCGGGATCCGCCAGCGCTGCGCCGGCGCAGGTGCCTCTGCCGGGTCAACGACCGCCCCGGATACGAATCATTGGCTCTTTGAAATCAGTACTAAATTGTGTTTATTAAACAGAATGTTTTATTATGCGGGTAAACAAAATGATAGTTAAATATTTGAATAACGAAGGTCTTTTGCCCAAAGAGCTTGTCAGGCGACAGAAAAAAACTAATTTTAAATGCAGTTTCATAATATGTTATTGAACGAATTATTTAAGATTAGTTTTAAATATATTATTACAACTCGATAATATCAAACATTATTGTTTGATCGACATGAATTGGCTCGTCTCATGTTTTTCTATAATTACATTCAACAATTACTTTATTATTATTACGTGTTATTAATCTATGGGCATAATATTTGAGGTGTATTTACTAACTGCTCTCTCGATCTTATTTAATTACCACTGAAGGTTTTTTTAATAATTAATGCATAATCAAATAAAAATAAATGCCGAAATAAATAGGCATAAAGTTAATTCTATGTTTTAACAACTTTTAGACATCTCTTAACATTTTGTACTAATTTAGGATAATTATCATAAATATTAGATTACTCGTTCTGTCAATGGTAATTAAATAGGTTCATAATTGTAGCTTGTTAATAACGATCCAATGAAATACATTAGTACCATAAATAGTTTAAACAAACATGACTTTTATAGTCTTTTTAAAACTATATATTTTATTAATTGGTGTTTTCTTTTACATAGAAAATAATAAACGAGCCAGTAAGAGGCGTTAGTTATGAATATAAAAATACATTGCATGAAACCCTGCGGTGTTATTATTCTCGTATATATTTTTACAGAAAGGATGTGTTAAAAGAATGGCGCAGTCATAATTAAATCGTGTACAGTTAGGCTTCATTATGAAAGTTGTGTATGGAGGTTATAAAACGAAGATACAAAGCTACCTCATTACGCGGGATACGTCTGGGTCGTTTTTTGTTCGGACTACCAGCGTGCAACTTGCTCACCATTCAATTAACTTGCGACTGCGTGTTGCCTAGGAATTCCGCTATAACTATGTCCATTTAAAGATTTTTTTCAAAGACATTTGCGCAATATTTGTAGCAATTATAATGCTGGGTATATTTTATGATTTACTTTTTAATCTCGTGTCTTTAAATTTTGAATTATTGAAAAGAAGTTCTGCACCGGTTTTAGATTGTGATTCGGTTCTTCTGACACACTGTTCTCTGTTCACTAAAAAATCCTGTTTATGCGTTGTTAATATTGATTATTATGCTTATATTCAAGAAAAGCATTTTAAGTGTTTCATATATTTCCTTTCCTATATTAAACGTGATTGTAAACGTGTCGATTAAAAAGGAATCATTATCGAGAACCTTGAGATCACAAGATAGTCTTGAGCCGTTTCCACTTTACGACATACTACACACGTCGACCGTATAAATTGTAGGAAGTCGTTCGTTAAAATAATTATAAGCAATTTTCAAGACGACAAAAACTTGTATTGATGAATATCAGAAAGAGTTGCTATGTTAATGTTATACTTGCCTTGTCATACTTAACTGCCACTTTAAGTTGGTAAATTATATTTTATTTGTTTATTAAACTTTACCTTGTATTACGAATGTATGACACTCATTATAGGCGTGATTCAAACTATGTTGTAGTAATTTAAAAAATAATTACTAAATCAATTAAATCGATACATGAAATGTTAAAAAATAACGCGCAGAAGTCTTGTCTCATTCATTATTTATCAATATCATTTATTATAGCAAATTACTCATTTTGTTTATAAACAAATAGCTAATGATGTAACATACGATAGAAGCGTCTTCAATATTTCCGATTCTAAAGATAATATTCGGTATAAAATATATAAGAGATTTATTTTTAATATATGACACTAATTGCAATAACTACATGAAAATTGCTATCACACACGTTAAAACACTCAAACACGAAAAAAAGCATACCGGTTTCGGCTATTAATATAAAATTGAACCTTATTCTTAAATCTATATGATTATAATTAAATCAAATTATAGTATATACTAGAATTGTACTTGACCTGAATATTAATGTATAATAAAGTGGTCATTAATAGTCGTGACAAACGTGCCAAAATGTCTAACAGCCACTCATAATAAATTGTTCTATAATCACGATACGTATGACCAAGGTACTCGATTTCAATCTTTATCTTTAATCTCGTCATATAAATTAATCGGTACCACTGGCTTTTTACGACACAAACTGGATTCAGATTTTTAGGACACCAAAATGATTGCAAAACATTGACGTTGTAATTTTCACTGTGCCAAACTAGACTGGTATGTGTGTATGTTTTGCTTTAATAGCTATGACACTTACAAACTATGATAAAAATATGATTAATATAATTTGCCAACTTTAAAATGCACTGTCTTGGTATGCCAATACAGTGCATTTCAAAGTTGGCAAATTACGTCATAACGTGGACGTACATGTATGGACCAAACTGAATAACAAAGGTTTTAGAGTAACCAAAATGCTTTTAGAAATAAGGAAAAGGAACAAGATACAGAATTAGTGATGGTTAAGAGGGGATTTCTTTGTTTTAATATTTCGATGACGATATTTGAAAGCCATAACAGTTTACAAAAACCTGTTGTTAACAGCTATAAATATTAATAGTGAAGCGTTAAGTGCACTGTTAAGGACAAAGGGATATTCGCAAACTGAACTACAATGACCCAAAAACAAACGAACCGGTTCCCTTGGAATTCAATCGCAGCTGTGCAGGCAGGTAGCTCGATCCAAGAATGAATAAACGAACTAATGATGTGTTGGAACAGAGATCTACATAAAATTGAATCTCGCAATGCTTATATAGTAAAAATAAAACGAAGATTTTTAAAAGACTTCCCAGTATAATAAGGAAAAGAAAATTTCTAAACCACATTGCAGATAAATATTAATTTACACAGTCGTGCAAAATACTTCGTATTTATACGTCTGGTGTTCATCAATTTTAAATCCACAATGACCGCTATTGAACCGATGAATGTTCTGTCCCCATGTTTAAAAAGGGAAAATGTAAATTTAGTTAAGAAAGGTCGAAATAACGCCCGCAAACGGGTGAACAGCGACCTCGAACCTGTGACCCTGCACAAAGCGAACAATTGTAATGTTAATGCGGATTTGAGCTGCGCCGTGCAAGCCACAATGCGGCTTGCACGCCGTGCAAGCCGCATTGTGGTACCGTTTGTTATTACATCTAGTCAACTACGTCATACTAGTTCTTAGTATGCAATAAGGTCAAAATGTCTATTTAAAGAATTAAGAAACGCTACAGTTTTAACCTATGAAATATTTTTTGTGGACGTATTGGATTTGGATGGATTTTATAGTACGAATTTGAAATGTTTATTACTGCGCCATAAAATTAATGTGCACTACATTTAACAAGATCAAAGATACGATTTAACCATAGATAGTTGATTAGCCTGCGTCAAAATGTTAGTTCTGCCATATTCTATTCCTAACAGATTTAGGACTTTCTTTGCTCTTGCTATTTTTGTATAGCTCTTCTGAACGTTATAGATAAGAATTAAAATAATACATAATGACACAAAAGACATGTTCAAGCAAATGATGGATATCTAAAAAATTAAAATATTACATAGAAGTAAACAGGAAATCATAAAAAACGAATCATGATTTAATTAAAGAAAGTCAGTCAATAAATTTGAACTATAACAGTTAACAAAGGCAATGGATGAGTGTCGAGGCGAGACATATGAGAACTCACGAAAGGCAAGAAAGCGAGACCGCTCGCATATTTAGCGCCTTGCAAGATCTTTATCGTCCATTAAACTAACGCTAGTTTCTTTTGATTAACACGATGACTGTTCTGGTGATTGTACAAAGAAGTGATAAAGTTATTGCACCAATTGACATCTTTATAACTCACTGGTGATTCCCTTGCGATTATCTTTTCAAGTAGTTTCTTTGATGATCTTTTGTTGTTGTAAAAATATGTGTGTAGTCATCTCCATAGTTGAGTTTAATTGGCGATGCTTATCGCGAATAGGGTTTAGATATTTTATCAGTTGTAAAAATATGTCAAATATCAAGTTATATGTGTGATATGGTTCTTATAAGTTTATCGTTGAAATTCCTACGTAAATTATCTTTGTTTAAAAACGACTAATTAAGGCCTTGGTTTGATAATTATGTCACATGATTATTTGAGATGAGGATTTAATCAAGAGAAACAGACTTCCTACTTTTTTTTTAATGTGATACTTTTTAAGTATTTTATTAGTGTATATTGGATGGAATAGAATTTGCTGTGAACCGCAGTGGGTAGGTACCGTGATGTCAGTACTTGAGAAATAGTCAATTGCTGGACGTGGGTTTAAATTTTTAAGTCTGCTGCAAGAAATTCAATATACACATACGAGTGGCGCCGGTTCTACAAACTTTAAAAATGCACCTAGTAAATAAACAGCTAACAAAGTTCCTTTCACCTCGCTTAAAACTAAATCCATTAAAAATTACATCTAATTTACAATTCATCAATTTGTATCATAATAAATCAGAGAACATTTTCTTTCGATACCATTATGTAAGTTTTAAATTACTCGCCAGTTACGAAACTTCGCACTTACATAAACTTAAGGGATTCTGATCGATGCCCTCAAACGAAGTGATTCATAACCACGAGCTTCTCAAAGTCTGGGCGCCTCTGACTCACCAATTCCAACTGCTCGTTAAGTGCTGACGCAACCAACTCTCGTTAGTGTATCACTTTAAACTGTTGAGGAAAATATTTTTGTGCCAGTTTAGATTATATTTAAACCAAAAAGTCCTCATCTTTCTGACCTCTTTTTCCTCTACTATTCTTACATCTCTTATTAGTCGTTCTGGATACATTCTCTTCGTGTTTGTCTTACACAAAACTCATCCATACATTCTTCGGCCTTCCTTTATTATTTGTTTGAACTAATGTTTGGATGTTTGACGTTTCTTCTACCGATGCTATTACTAAGAGACGAATGACTTTATTAACTTAAAATTGTTTCCTGATGTGAATAGTATGCCGCTATAATAAGTTTGTGTAAATTCTTGGCACGTACTCAACTGTTTCTTATATTGCTATCTGCATCGATGTTCGGATCTTGTTTTGACATCGTTTAATAACATAACATACTTAGGGCTTATTTATAGCTTCTATCGTATACAACTTTGTAAAGACGATGTATTCTCGCTTACTAATTTAATCACTGTTATTATTACACCATAGGGATGTTTGTACTGTTAAATTGACTACAAAATCAGTAACTCGCAACAAATTTACAGATCAGTCATTAATTATCTCTAATGATTGGCCTCGTCTGATTTCAACTTCCTCGTGTGCTGTTTGTGTGCTGTTTAAATTAAAATGTTGTGCCTCATTGATGTATCAGGTTATTTATAGTTACAGTAACTTGATTACGAAAACCGTATTTCCTACACTTTAACCTTTCTAATGTACATTGTGGTTAGTTAGTCGTATTTGTACGATCATGGTTATGTAATTCTTGTCCGCTATGTTCACTTATTGTTACTATTTTATTACTCACGATCTATAATGTATGCAATATGCAATATGCATGTATTTTACATAAATAATTGATGTTTTCATTACATTGTCATTGGTTTTTTTTTCGTCGACGCTGAGTGTACTAGAGAAATGAGGTAAGTAACGGTTAAATTACAACTTTCACTAATGTAGACTTATCAACAAATTCTCATATGATATTTACGAGATTTACAAATACCTATGAAAAGTAGCTTGAAATGGTTTCCGTAATATTAGATTAGGCTAAATTAGACTGATGGTAATCATACTAATATTAAATGCTAGAGTTTTGATGGATGTTTCTTAGAGTTTGTAGAGAGAACAAATTTGGTATAGATATAGAGGGTAGTTTGGAAGAACACATAGGCTACTCACTTTTGTTTTTTTTTATTTTACGCGGACGGAGTCGCGGGCGTAGGCTAGTATGCGTATAAATTAAAAGTATAAACAGACAAACAAAACGTAAATGCACCAGTTAATAGCCGCGCAACTCTTGTGGGTGGAATGGCACGCGGCTGCTGCGCCTGCGCACCGCACCGCAAGGTCGACGAACGACTTTCGCACGCTCGCGGCTCGCCCCGAGGCAGCTAACCCTTCGAAAACCCGGTTTCCTTTACACTACACATATACTATTACCAATATAAATCTTATAGCACGGGAATAAAGTTTACAAT
>LD688936.1:5954639-5966287 GCA_003118335.3 Papilio memnon
GAATACAACATACTAAAACTATTTAAAGTTTGGTTAGCCAGTCTTAACTATTATAGTTTTAACTTATCAGGTTACATGTGAGTCTATTTTTATACGCTTTAATGTTTAACTTCTGTTCTTTGAGGTTAAAATGTAAAAACATTTTTTTATTACTTCACAAAAAGTAAATGTTGTTTTGCTAATCCGAAGTACTCTTTTGTTACGACGTAAAATCCATTTGATTATATTTTTTGCATCGTCATTTGAACTGATATTGCGAAACGAAAAGGTTATTTTCATTCGCACCGAAGTTGCGTGCGCCTGTATTTTGCAGGCAATTAATGGATAGAGGGACCAAACTATAAGCCACGAATTGTCACCACTATGTTACTGACTTTTACAAATTACCATCAAATTGCAGCTAAAATTCATCTTTGGACCTAGTAAAATAGGCTCCATCATTATTAATTCTGATATTATAATAACGTTGAAAACCAAAGAGCAAGTTGATGTACTCGTATATAAAATGTCATGGGACTTCCATGTCTTCAAAGATTTTTACAAAAAAAATATCATTACAAACAATATTGTGTATATTAGAAAAATTACGAACGTTATCATTATCAGTCATACCATTTTATTCCAACGTATTATACAAAATGACAAAGCAAAGGAGACATGATTCAAACCTGAATCATATTTCTCGAAACGAGATATAGACAATGTCAAACGCAATTCCAGTGAAGTTGTCCGTGTATGTTGTGTGCCTTCAGATTTCAATTTTATATGATACCGTTGATGTTTACGAATGATTAAACAATAATGAAGTTTGTAATCGAAAATGAAATTGATGAAAAGCTATTAGATTTATTTTAATAACAATTTTATGCTCAACTGATCAATTATTAATTGAAACGCAATCATTGTTCATGATGACAATCGTAATATTTTAAATATCAAACGTTTAGAACTTTTTCAACTATGCGTATTATTATTCCTTAGTTCATATAAAGGCTGATGTACCATTTTAAAAATGGAAAAACCGCAATTGCAGCTAATTAAATTGAATTCGGATTGTTAAACGTAAGATAGGGAAGTACATTGCCTGTAAGAATTTCCCGCGGTAAAGCTAACAAGCCAATTAGAGGTTATTCAGCAGCATTGCGCCAAGCTGTAGAGAGCTGGGGCAGAGCGCCAGGAATGACCTAGTTCCCAGCTGGGGAAATGTCGCGTGCACTAGAAGTTGACCTATATCCCAGATGGGAAAAGTGTTTCAGTGCAAATTCGCCGTCTTTTTTTCGCCGCACCTGCGATTATACAGCCAGTTGCCGGTTATTGTTTGCCTTTTGAATAACGCTTGGTCGAAAGCTTTCTGTTCTGAAGTGAAAATGGTTGTTTTGGTACAATAACGTGTATTGATTTTGTTTAAAGTAACAACTTACTGAACAATTAATGTAGTTGATTTAGATATGAGATCATCAACACGTCAAACTTAACAATTAATCTTTTTAGGATAGAGGTTTACTTGATTTTGAAAAGCGTCATCATCTGCCTGCTGTCCTGGGGTTCGACTCTGTATGTACTATTCTTTCACATTTCTCTTCCATTCATTATATCTGAAATCTCTTCTTAGATAAATATATCGTCTCTTACGTATCCATACATACTTTTCTTCGGTCTTATGCGGATCTCATGAGGCATTTTCTCCATAATAAATAACGTAAGAAATTGTATTCTCTTAAGTTTATTGTAATACATATTAGTTTAATGAATAGATTAATTGTTAGTTTAGTGTTGAAGCGGTGTTTAACCAAACTATGCGTGTAGGAATCCGGCGCAGTGCGTGTAATTGAAACGCTCGCCGGCCGGGGTTAATAAATTGACCGAATTAATGTTGACGCACCAATTGAGGTTGCTTTGTATTACACTGATGCATTCTATGAATTAGCTGCGGTTGTTTGTATATTATACAAAACTAATTGAAGGAAATATAATTTAGAATATAACAAACAAATCAATCTGCGACGTTTAAATCGTTTCATGGTATAAAAAAACATGAAATCATAAGAAAAATCATGTTTATAACACACTATGAAAATAGCTAAGATAGACTTCAGTTATCGCTATTAAAAAAACACTAAACCAAGTGCTCTTAAAAGCGTGAGTCCGTATTAGAAAATCTCTGTAAGACTCAGCTCGATAAAATCCTCTTTGATCCTCTTCAGGTGAAGTTAGATTGCAGTAGCGAATGCGGGATGTAATCCGTAGTCCGTACAGATGTGTCGATAAGCCGCGGCTTGGGTACACGTATTGACCGCAAGCGTACCCTCGTCAACTTTGAAACTGGGACTTTAGATCTTGCAGTTAACACCATCGATTTAACTCTGTTAGAAAATTAATGTAGTTCAAAGTTTTCTTGTATGTAGGGGACATGTCACTAGATATATAAAGTTGTGCGACTTTAAAGTCAAATAATATTGTTATTAGTTATTTGTGATGACTGATGACGAAGAGATTTACAGGAATTTTATGCATAAAAAATCTATTCCGATTACTCGATTCGTCGAATCGTGCAATTAGTAAAAATAACTTAGTATATCAATTTTTTTTATCATAAACATCTAATTTCGTGGTATTTTATCAAAATTACATCATCAAGACCTTTTCGTATGAAATAATTAAAATGATTGTGAATAACTGTTATACTAAGAGACGGATAATGGTTATTTAACACTCGTTTAGTGTAGATTTTGCATATTCAATGTATTTGCTTTTAAAATTGAATCTAGGAAAAACTTTTCCTGTAAAAAGTTGAACTTAATTTCGTTCAGTTTTCATTGGAACTTCGCTAATGAGCTGTACAAGTTGAATTGACTTAAAAATGTTACTAATGACTTATTTGACTGTCTGTCGAGTTTGCAATCAATTCAATACATTCCTTAATTACATCGTTAGTAACGAAATATAAAAAACTATATTTTTTAATATGAAAAACCCTAATTTAAACATTAATTAAATCTTGTACTACAACTTATTTTTTTATTGTATGAATTTTACAAATTTTAATCATAAGATTTTTTATTTCAATTATCAACTTAGGAATGAACAAAACTTTTAACAATGTAAATATGACGAAGTAACTTTCACTAACACAATGTCGGTTAACAACATAACTTGTTGCATTGCGAGGATGTCTGCGGTGGCACGGAATGTTAGCTAGTTTATTATTGAACAGTTTGCAATAGTTGGAAATAGACAGTAGTGATTTGATAAGCAATGTTAAATAGTGTTGTGAAGTTTCATCGATATATTTTGTTGACTTTTTTAATGTGATGAAGAAGAGACTTGACGAATTGAATTATTCTATACGAGTAACTGAGCTACAAATGAATGCTGCTTCCTTCTTTTAGTTTCTTAGATTTTTTAGTAAGAAATGTAAATTAACGTAATAAAAATTGACATGTAACAATATTATAACCACCGACCGTAGCCTAGAGAATATGGAATTTAAATTAACACTGTCTCATACAAGGAAGTGCAAGGGCTTCCACATAAATACATTTACCGGTACCTGTTCTTTGTTTACAGAAGTTCTTAGCTCTTTTTGACTTGCCTAAATAAAAATTATTATTTCCCATCTCTATCGTAGTGATGTGTATTTAAAGTATGAGGCATTGTCGATTGTCGATGATTATTGAACCGCAACCCCGGCAAGGTCGTACCGCTCACGTAACGTTTCCGCAACCCGATACGATACCCGATGTGTGACTACTCTAATGCAATACTGAATACTGAATACTGCATCGTAAAACCAGTTTAAACTGGTTTATCGAAATTAATTCAACGATAAAGCCTCAGAAAGTTCAAAGCTTTTAGTGACAATGTTTGTATATTTATTTTAGGTTTAGCTTTTTAATTGTTTTTTTTAAATATGATAGATTGATGATATACATTGTGGTTGCTATTTTTTGTAATAAATTGGTAATAAACACTAATACAATTTATTCCTCGAAGGTCGATAGTAAGTTTAGGCTCAAGTGTATTTGTTTAGCAACGTTACTTGTAAATACAAAACATAGAAGGTAATAATATAATGTTTCCTTAATATACTTGATATTATTTATGTATACGGAACGGTCGTAGGTTTTCGAACGTTGTTTGCTTCGCCTTTGTTCCCGTCGAACATAAAACAGTTAAGTTATGTGTTATTATACTCGGTGTCGAATAGTTCAGAGTTGCGATCGACGTTTTATTACTGCTAGTATTTTATGACTCACGTTGACATTGCACTTAAATACTACGAGTGACAGGACACGCTAGGTTTTTATTATTTTATAAAATAAAATTATTAGTACTGTTAAATAAAAGAACACCATGTATTTAGTAATTAAAATATTTTAATTAAAACACGCCATTATCTCCTTTTAATAATAGACAATCTATAGCAATTGAAAACTTTCACTGATAAAAAATCTAAACAATGAATCTATGGGAGAAATAAAACAAAGCGTTTCCATACAATTATATCATATTATCTGAATAAATGACTTTTTACACAGGAACATCTTGTAATGTTTAGTGACAAGCTGTGTAACATTAACAGTGGTGCACCGCACGTGCTATCAGCTTATACCTAATCCGCTAATCTGACCCGGAAAAAACTAATAACCATTGTATTCCAATTGTTTGCATCGAGTTTAACGCTTGTTTGAGCGAATTATCGTCCGCGCAAGCACAGGGTGTTGCCGTTTTAATAACGTAATCAGATTTCCTCGCCTCATTCGGTCGCCAGCGGTCCGATCGGATTCATCACAATCGAGTGCTCGCAACATTAATGGTCCGTACGCGGACTTCATAAGGTCCGTTTGTACGGGATAATTGATTTAGAGTGTCCTAAAGTGGGGTTCACGAGCTGACGTCAATTTCCACGCCTCGGGTGGTCTGTTCTACACGTAGCTATACACTTCACAGCTGCACACGACTGGTGAGTGAAACAAAAGATAAGCTCAGCAATTTGTCCGGGCTATGCTCTCCCATTTTTGAACCCGCACCCTCGGCTAGAATTACGTCACATCCCCCCTTCCTATTCACCTCCTCCACTTTGGATTTTAAAGCGTAAATTATTTGCTTGCTTTGATAACTCGCTTGCTGCGATATCTGAATAGATTTCCAGAAATAATGAGACAAAGGATTTTTCTCTTTACATATTGTGTTGTTCTTTTAAATGCGATTTTGAAGTGTTATTACAGTTTGTAGCATAAAAACTGAAAAATATAAACTGTCCGAGTGATTTAAATATATTCTTGAGACAACTGCTTTTGGAGATGCACGAAACGACCGCATGCATGATGAATGAGTTTTCATTATTTTTAAATTTTTACTTGTATTTTGAAGCGTTCTTTTTACCTTTGTAATTCCAAATACGGACATGAAAAAATGCGGAATTAAATCAACCTTCATAGCCATAAAAGTTCACATTATTTTGTATCTATACTAATATAATAAATCGTAAACACACACATTTTGTTGCCTAAGATGTCAGCAATTACAGCATATTTTTGAATAATTCCTTTTTTAATAAAAAACCATAAACTTACGTCACGCTTTAGGCTATATATTTTCACGCTATTAAACTTAGGGGGTAAATGTTTTGAATAAAAACCCTAATGTGGGAAAGAGATCATAAGATGCTGCCAACATCAAGGAAGCAAGATTGCCATGGTTTGTCATCATGTCATGTCATTTTGACATTTGCAATTGATAATTTGACAAATGTAAACAATAAAATAAAGTTATTATAATTTCACGCGGATGAAGCCGCACGCGAACAGCTAGTTTCTCATAAAAATATTGTTTTCGTTGTCATTAAAGTCTTTATTTCACCGGTCGCTAGCTCGGTTGTTGTAATGTATGAAACTGAGTATAGGAAATTTTATGTTCAATTTTAGACAGAGACAAATATTAAACCAACAATGTAAGCTGGTCTCAGATTGCTTCCTATCTACACGACTACGGAGCGGTATTGTAATCTTATTACGGCATGCATTGTATCGAATTAGGTTATGCGAGGTCGAGTGGGTTCTATGATAGTGCACATATGCAACATATTCTGCAATTTTCAATTTGAACTCATCCATAATACAGATATTGTAAACATTTTTTTGATACAATTAAATAGAAGGGAGATGTTAAGTTATAATTTTTAATGTATACTCCCATAAACCAATAGTGATAGGATGAGCTAAGTAAACTAGTGTTAAAATGTGTATTTTGTGTAAGTAAAATGTAAGAAAATTTATGACATTAACCAGCTTACAAAACAAAAATATCAAACAAAAATAGTATTTTTAAATTAATACGCTTAAAATTTTGATAACAAAACATAATTTCACCTTAATCCGAACACTATTAATTTTATAATCATTCAATAATTAAAAATTCATAAGACAAAGGTAACGTGGAAAATGTGCAATACCCCTGAAAGCAGAATACGAGCTCCGGTTGATTACATTTAAATAATAAATGCAGTATCCACAAGATAGCAATGTTTGTGTTGTATCGTCGATTGTTTACATACAGAGATAACAAAAAATCTAGGCGATACCACAAAGACTGGGTAAATTTGATTGTAATGGCTTAGTGTAAGACAATAGTTTGCTTTAGATTTTGTACGTTATTCCTAGTTGCTATGAAAAGGTGATAAATTACAAAAACTTTAATTTCAGTAACTAATCTTTGTAAAGTTAGAGTCGTTTTACATTCGTTTTGTATTTCGTCAGTGGAAACGCTGCCAGATCTGTAACAATAACAATTGCTAATGCTCTGTTTACTACTGCGATGTTTTGACTGCCCAACGAATTCTGTAAGGTGATATCTTTGTTATTTAAAGCTTTGTTTGCCTGTGGTGTAAGATTCTGAGAAATAAAAATACTAAAATTGATTAAGCCCTAATTGGACTCCGTAGTTGCATAAACTTTTACACTAAGTTCCTCGATATGACATAGTAACTAAAAAAAAGAACTAAGAAGCTCGATTAATTGCATCTTTAGAATAATTCGCGTAAGAATACAAAAATCAAAATATACGCATATCGATATTTTTTAAGTCACGTTATGAAAAGTAAATTCCATCTCGTGGATGTACATGTTCAATAAACTTGCCAAAATGAAAACCGGGTCGCGTTCACCGATTGAATTGAATTATGGGAATTTCCTTTTATATCGCACTCGATGATTCATGTGACTTTATTATGCGCAATTGATTTATTTAACAGGAAACAATATGTGAATTTAAACAATATAACAAGCGTAGTTGTGTTGTATACGGAAAAGTTTAGATAATTTTTGCAGTTGTTTTACGATTACTACTATGTGGTTATAGTTTTAGTTTACAGCTAGCTTTCGCCCGCGACTCCGTCCGCGTGGAATTAAAAAAACAAAAGTCTATCAGATCACAGACTATCCACCACGTCTATACCAAATTTCATCGAAATCAGTTTACTCGTTTAGGCTACAAACTCTAAGATACATCCATCCTTCCATCGCTGTCGAACGGAATAAATAGTATCCTATGTCCGTTGCCTGGCTCTAAGCTACCTCCTCACCAATTTTCAGCCATATCGGTAAAGCCGTTCTTGAGTTATAGTGTAACTAACACGACTTTCTTTTATATATTATATATAGAAGATTTATAAATTCTTTTCATATTCTGTAAATTTAGTTTACTCAAATATAATGAATTTAAGGAAATACTTATTGTTAACAAATTCAAAGTACCTATTCGTTTATTTTCAACTTTATTGTATAAATAGATCGGAGCAAGTTTGTTCGTTTAAGAACAATAAGGAAGTGATTTAATTGTTCATATATTGATCTTATTAATGACCTAAAGCCGCATATTATGTGTGTAACGATCACTTTGTCCGATTCTGTATTTTATGGCCACTTATCTCCTCTTTATACACAGCTATTAATTTCATCTGTTTCGATTTTATGGACGAGGGGAGTGTTTAATGCATTCCCCTTCAATAAATTCGCATTCCAAATTGCATTCATAAAGGATATTGCTTTATACATCGTTATATGAAAGATAGAGTTAGGAAGTACTTAAAAGCTGTCTCTTTGAGTGTTTCTAAGTGTTTGTTATGTCTAATTTATGTTAATTATATTTGTAATTATACGTGTGATCGGTTCAAGCTCATGTGTTTAATCTTTTTGTAATAGAGAATCGTTATACGGTTTTATTAGAGGCTTATAATGTTGTCTTGAAAGTATGTCTATGTATAAGTTAATCAATTTTATTTGTATGTTATAGCAACAAAAGACGAGTCGGAGTGCGAGAGTGGTGAAGGCGGGTGCCGCAGCCGGCAGCAGAACGGTGGCGCGCGCGGCAAGCTGCCCTACAACGGGTACTCGGAAGAGTGCCTCGACCGACTCGAGCCCAACGGCAACATACCTCACGATAAGGACTCACATTATGGTCAGTATACCTATCTCTTTCACTTTGTTACAATCACTAACGTATAGATGATTTGAGTGAGGGAGAGTATTAGTATCATAATTAAAGAGGGATACATTACTTGTCATTGAAGCATTCTCTTGTCTTCTCAATGCTGTTACATGTCTATGTTCTACATAACCATCGATAAATGGTTTCCCAATATGAAATTATCTCTTTTAAATTACAAGAGTAGGTTGTTCATATATTTTAGTCATTATATATCTTGAAAATGTTTGCAATTTAATTCCTTTCATTTATTCACTTGGCTGTACATTTAAACCGCTTCCACAAATCTGGCTAACAGTCAGAAAAAGTTTAAAAGAAATTTAACTTTGAAGCGTTTATCCAATAGAAATGATTTCATTCAATCTAAGCTACGTCTGCGATTCTCTTGGGCATTGGGATTCAAAGAGCGGCCATTAAACTGGCCACATTCGCCTCGCTAAATCTATTATAGCCTAACCTAGTTGGTCAGTATTCGACGTGAGATTTAGTTACGAATGATTTAGATTTCATTTAAATCAAATTCAACTATAATTTAGCCAATCTTGTTGATGTTGTGCAACGCGACATTACATGTATTTTATCGTAATGACCCAGAACACAACTGACATTGCAATTTTAGCATTTCTAGTGTTAGACAATTGTTTATTAAAATTACAAATACTATAATCACAATTGCAAATATACCTTTTGAATTTGCCTTATTAAGTATCCAACTTTCATATTACAGTTATAATTAACTAGCTTTCGACCGCGACTGCGTCCGCGTGGTATTAAATAAGGCAAAAGTATGTATCCTATGTGTTCTTCCAGACTTTGCTCTACATTTATCCCAAATCCGTTCGACCTTTTAGGCTATAAACTCACGCATTTATATAGTAAGATTTTATGCTTCTAAAGTCTGCTATAGTTTGAATCTTGTATAACACACGAAGCTGATTTTGGTTCCATACTTAGGGTTCATCGCATAGCGCAGTCGCGTGAGTGCATAATTAAGTTATCTCCGTCTCCAGGTATAAACAAACCTACGTTCTACGTTCGTAATTAGTCGTACGCATGGATATCATGCCGAACAGATGTGTGACTTGTACCGTACGTGTGTGACAGGTATTACCTTACGTGTGTGTCTATCAATACTACAGTTTGGTAATATTACAGTTTGGTTTCAAAGTCGGTAATTTGGTTGTTAATTCACGCGTAATTGTATTCGCGGTCTATTAACTTTTAAATTTATAAAAAGTGTTTACTGCTGCTGATAAAGTTTGTGATTTTATAAACAAGGGTAATGTAAGGTAATGTGACTTTTTTATGATTTCGTGGCATCTGTCAAACGAAGTAAAAGTTTTATTCGTCTATTCCCGGGTCCTTAGACAGAAATAGGAAAATAAGTGAAACACTTGAAGTACAGTTATAAAAGTGCTTGTTTACTTTGTAAATCAAGTTCATGATCGCTTCACTGGCCTTGACAGTAACTTAGTTTGGTTACATAATCTAAACATAACATTCCTCGAAATGTTTACGTGATGTTTGGTGAAAGTGTTGACGATAAAAACTAACAACTTGACATTTAAAAGGTTATATACTTACATAAATTTTAAGTACTAATAGCGGACTAATGTAATAATTAATTAAGTAACATTAATAAACATGTAAGGGTCGAATCCATAACCTAGAGGTAGACAGGCATTGAAGATTAAAGTATTAACTGTCATACTCAGAGTCGTTTAAGGGTTTAAAGACTGTCATAATCTTACTAATATTATAAATGCGAGTTTGTAGCCTAAACTGCTGAACGGATTTCAATGACATTTGCCAGAGATAGAGATAGATGCCAGAGATAGATAGAGAGAGAGAGAGCATAGTCTAGAGAAACACATAGGCTTCTCACTATTGTTTCTTTAATTCCACGCGGACGTAGTCGCGGGCGAAAGCTAGCATTTGATAATGATATGTTCATGAATTCATGTGAAGTCATGCAGTATATTCATGCTTAGACCGTAACTGAAACATTATTCCACGCTCCAATACCATCTAGAAAGGTGTGCCTTTAAAGCACTGATATGTGAACCACGCAATGAAAAAAGAATAACCATCGGTCAAGTATATCGACTGTTGATAAAATAAACAGAGCGCACTTTTATAGTTTACATCCAAATTTGTGTTTGATAAATGCATTGGCCGTCCAAACATCGACCGATAGACATGTGGGGTTAAGTCCGTTTTCCACTAGGTTTATAGCCGTGCGCGATTGCTGTTTCTAAGCAGTTGTGGCCGCGTCTCTGCTGGAAACTGTATCAGCCGCACGCGGTTAATCGCTTAGAGGAAAAGGGTCTTATAAGACAGTACACAGTTTGACATGTGTAAATATACATCCAGATAAATATTTATGAACCAATCGTGACTCGTGCACTCCCAATTTCAAACGATCGTTTACTTTTTTAGTGCAGTCAACGTTTTGATGGTTTTAGTTGATAGTCTCGGAAAGTTTGGGCTAGTAAAATAACTGATTTATCAGACAAATTGAATTGTAAACACAGCAATTGATTACTTTGTTTGTACATGAAATAAAAATACCTTGTTAAAGTAAGTGAGAAACCTTTGTTGAATTTAAAATACACCATTGACAACATGATTAATAGTCAAATTAAATGAGCAATGATAAAACCACAATTAAACTCCAAATTGTAAGCGACGCTTATGAGGCGGAGTTTTCAAGATTCGTTTCACTATTCAACCGTTCGAAGAATATTTCGAAATAGTTATTTATTTATATTCGTATAGATATTTCTTTCACAAAAATGTTACTCATCTTATTTACATTTCCTATGTTTTTATAAACATTTGTGAGTAACTCTTGTAGGTTAAGAACGTAAACAAGTTCTGTTGTTAGTACCGGGGGGAATCTTGAACACTGAATAAATAAACAAGCAATATTGGGTCGTATTTATCTTTAGTTGGACAGCGCTTTACATACGGACCAGCCTTAGGGAGCACTCTTCACATGTTTACGGGGCTCTATACGCCTCACCTTTATTTAATGTAACACTAAGTTTTACTAAAACTTGTATAAGTAATGTAACTAAGTTAGGGCCGTAGCAGGCAATAATGTTAGTTTTTTCAAATTTGATTTTACTTTTTTTTATACGATAAGGTGGCAATCGAGCAAG
>LD688936.1:5967206-5978172 GCA_003118335.3 Papilio memnon
TGATGGTAAAGAATGTAAACTCAGGTTTTTTAACGATCAGAATTGTACTACTTTGTTCAATGCCAGAACTATAAAAAGCTGTGTGTGTTTTTAAAATATAATTTGCACTTTAAATTTAGATAGTTTTATACTTTTAAACCCGGTTCACATTATGCCAGTATAGTTGAACAGTAGCAATCAAACTAGCATAGGTTAGACGTTAACTGGTCCCAGTGAACCAAATAAATCCATGCCAAGACAGCGCACTACCCTACTGTACTGGTATTATTTTAGTCAGGCATTAAACTACAATTTAAAAGTCCGCTGATATATTTAGTGAAGTTTTAGTTAAATATGCGATCAAAAATGTTTAAAAGTTTTGTAAACTGCTGTAAGCCGACAGAAACCGCTAAATGCTGTATGAAAAGCGTTTTCTGTCCATTTTAATTACGGGCACGTCGGGGTGTGGGTCTGCGAGCGAGGTGGGGCATTAACATGGGTTAAAAGGCTCAATAAAAATATCCGTTGAGGGTTATGAAAATGACATGTAGGATTATAAAAAAAAGCTTAAGGCTTGTGGAATAATGTTTTTTATTCGTTTTATTTTTTTCTAAAGAGAAAAATTGCTTTCGCTTATATTTGAGTTTCGATAAAAAACAATTTTGATGTATGACATGACTACATTTGAAAACTTAATAAGATCTGCATATTGTGTATTTAAATTATACAGTAAAAACATTTAAAGTGGTATGAATTTGTTTGAGAAGCGTCTGTGCATTGAAGTTGGAATTATTCAGCGGGTGTCGAGGCACGGCAGCGGCACCGAGCACTAAACTAGTTATTTCACAAAGCTACGAATTTTAACATGATGCTTGTTTACTCACTGTGAGATCGGTTAACGAGCTTTGTAGCGCTGATCTCGTTAATAAAGCCATCTACACACAAACTTGTGTAATTTTAAATAAATATAAGACATATTTTGGAAACATCAATTAAATACGGTTAAATGTATTAAAATAAATAAAAAGTATGGCCTGTTACTCACTGATGAAAGAATTTTTAATATCGTCCCTGTAGTTTTTGAGTTATTTCAATACATATAAAAATACAAATATTTCCTTTTTATATTATTAGTATAGATAAAGATTTACTCGTAGGTTCTTTATCAGTTTTATGAATTCGGTGTTGAGGCTGGATTTTTCCCTGAACCCCTTTTGTGCTTAGTACAGTTCCGAGTTTTTAAAATCTTTTTTACACATTCTATACTAATTAAAATTTATGTGTGTAGCCAAATTCATAAGTTTTCTAACATACATATTGTGTTCTCGCAGCATAATGTTTGACTCGATTACAAAGTAATGTTTTTACATGATTATCCCAGCTCCGGGCCGGGCAGGGTTGGCCGCTCTCGGCTCGCCCCGTGACCTACTTGCCCGCACGCGAACCTGCCATATTCAATTTGTTTCCGCCTAATAAATTAAAGATGCCACCTCATGTTTTGGGGCATATTCGGCAGTCATTTTTGGACTGGTTTTATATTTTGTTATTTATAACCCTCCGTTTAATGCTTTAATCTGTACAAAACAGTTGCCAATCCCCTTATCCTCTTTGGGAAAACTGAGATAGCAAAATAATTTCTCATTCTGTCTTTGCTGTCTCTCTTTTTAAATCCATACATGTGTTTGTGTTTAAAATAAGGTTAAACTTAAGTTCGTGTTTCAGTTCTTCTAGGTCATAAATCGTTTACATTCGTATAAAGGTACGTGTATGGACGCTTTAAGTTGCGCTGTGAGAAAAATATTTCTTTTGAAAGCGACGTCTTTTGGACGCTTCCCTTTTCTTTTGTATTAATTTGCTCGAAGGCCGTTTGCGGGAAATTATGTCGGGATTTTCGGCACCTTTAGTAAGAGAAGCTGTTCTTTAATGTTTTATTGTTTCTGTTTTTTTTTATTTAAGGTTGCTTGATGTTTTAATAGAATCTGTTTAAATAAGATTTTTTAATTATTAAGACATTTTCCAAAAATCCGAGTCGTTGAGGAAATAGAACAAAGAAAACAGATTATTTTGTGGCAATAAGAACATTCAATTGATGTTGGCAACCATCAATTGTCCTTAACGATCTCCAGCTAGTGAACAAATGACGCACTCAGAATTCTTTGATAATCACTTAAATAGTCTCTTAGTGTAGATTTCTTACGCTAAATCAACACTTTTCGACTTACCGAGTGGTGAGTGTGCCAGTAACACTGAATGACCGTGTAGCTTTAACTTTAATGTTTTGATTTTTATGCTTATTTCGTGTCCAATAGGGTTTTTGGTAGTGATTTTAAATTATAGCTAATTTGTTTTAGAGTGGAGCGGCGGCGGTAACGGAGAGTACCGGGTGCGACGGCAGTTATCCGTGTCGTCGGACTCAAAGCTGTTAGACGAGGGAGCGCGGGAGGAGGCGCGGGTCGTGATGCGACCGAAGCGCCCGCCCAGGCCCAAGTCAGAGGCCTTCCTGGGCCCGCACGAACACAACAGACGCACCAAGCGGTTTAGTGCCTTTGGGGTTAGTAAAATATGAACTAGTGATGTCCTTGAGTTTGGTAAAGGCATCAAATCTGTTTTTATAATATTAGTGACTGTAAGATGATGTCTATCTTGGAAGGTTAAGAATTAATGTGATTAATTGCAATAATTGCTTACTTTTCCTGTATTCAAATAGTTTCCGACGCTCAATATAATATTTTTAATGATGTAATTTAAATGGTGAGTTTGCTCTACGATTTCCTTTTGTCATCATTCGACATTAACTGCAACGCGAGCAGTTCTTTTTAATCAAATTGATGCGGCTCCGGTCTCTGGAGGCCGAGGCTTTGAGGTTTAAACGATTATTGAAATTAAACTACGGTACTTTGCCTCCTTTTTATTAAAAAAATATAAAAGAATTAAGGATGAAAATAGCTAAAAAGGTTGTTTTCGCAAAGTAGGGTGAGGCTTGTGGAAAAATTACGATAATTAATTGTGGTTACCTGTACCTATTTATTTGAAAAAGGGATTGATTATTTTCTAATAATACATATTAGAAACAAGGTATACAAGATAATACGGATTATCATAAACTAAGATAAACAATAAATATGTCAAGATTATCTTAATAATTGCATAATATTTATTATGCAATGAATAAAATACAAGCTAATAGAACTATAACATACGTATAACATAATCATCATTCTAGAATTAATGCGGTAACTAAATTTGTCAAGAGACATCAAGTGTTGCTATTTTAATGTCTCATTCTCAGTACTAAAAACGATTACCGTTGGAGTTGCAATATGAAGACGCTTAAGAAACAAGCCCTTGTTCTTAGGTACATTTGTAACAACTTTCGTTGGAACAGGCGGCATTATCGTATGTTATATATGACAGCAATATAAGCTGCTTTAACGACCCAGTGTGACACCCGAGAGTAATTTATATCATGTTTCCTGTTGCAACTTTCCGCATATCGTAACCGTGGAGTTACACTGCTGGTACTTTTTTATCTCTTTAATTTTGTTTAACAAAACTGAGACTGCAATATTAATACAAGTACGAGATTCAAACAGGACTTTTTAATAACTCGTGGGAATTTGTGCAGTTTTTGTTCAATGTGTTAGCACGACACAAGAATGTGATAATTGTAATTATTGCAGTTGGTAATTATCAATATTACGTTCCATGACTAATTGGAGACTTTAAAATGACTGGATTCTGTCTTTATATTTCTATTTCTTTGATAAACATTTAGTTTACTGCTGATTTCGTTTTATTTAACCATTTAAAGGCTTTAAATTTATTTATCATTAGTCATCAAAATAGAAGGTGTTTTTTTATTATTTTCTGTTGGTTACGTGAATGGTATACTATTTTTTAGCTTCTTTAATAGACCACTACTCAATAGTATGTTGCAATGTTTTGATCATTGTACATCATATTTCTTACTATAGTACAAATTCGACAGTTTTGATTGATGGATGGATGTTTGAGAGTTTGTAGCCTAACGTAAGATGTATAGGATAGTCTGGAAAGACACAAAGGTATTATAATTTTTGTTTTTTAATTCCACGCGGAGGGAGTCGCGGGCAAAAGCTACTGTTTCTATATTGGCTCTTAACTTTGCACCCGTGCGAATGTAACAGTACCTGTCATGTTCTGTATGAACAATTAATCACGTGTGCTCAGTAGAAATCCTGTGCGGCGCCTCTGAACGCCTGGTACCTCCACAGAGCAAAGAGCGTCAGACAAGACAAATATTTACACGTCCGCGACTGCGAGAAGAAAGCAAAACTGTGTACTAGGAGCCCATAAGTGGTGATACTTCACTAGAGTAATCGTTATAAACAACCGCAACGTTAGTTTTGTTTTTTTTTCTTTGTAGCAGACAATGTTTGCTTTTCTTTGTCCCATTTTTGAAAACTTTATTAGTTTCAATTTAATTTTTTTTTACTGTTACGATTATTTAACCTCGATTGAAGTGAAAATCTGTTAATTTGGCGTTAATAACTGGATTTCACTTTATCGCTTGAACTAACTTTTTGTTTGTTTTCGTGTTGTTAATTATTGAATACATAATTGGTTTGGTTGGAATTGCATTAGAATACGTGCAACAACATGCGTGAATTTTAAGAGTTTAAGGGCTTGTCCTACAATTCTTATAAATTGGCATATAACAATCCAACGTATAAAATATCGGTTTTTGGTACTCTATCTGACAGTGACGTCACTTTTAAGCTATCTGAGACTCTATCAGCCAGTGGTGGGATAGGCCCTAAAACGTATAAATAAACTACTTATTATAAGTCCAAGTCATTACAACTCCTAAACATAAGCCAACATGACACCATTAAGAATACTTTAACATAAGTGGATTAACAGAAAGTGTCAATAGTGTACTTTAGATATGGAATATAGTTAACTACCGTCAGCCCTACATAGCAATGCATAAATCAATAATATCAATCTAGCTAAAACGCCTCTAGTAGAGTCTAAGTGCTAGTATCATAAATTAAGATTAGCGAAGCGTGGCTGTACACTTCTGGACATGATAAATGGGTCGTTTTCTTTGTCAACAGGGTGATTCTCCGTTCGGTAAATCCGAAGCATATATGAAATTGGAGCAGCTCGGTGAGGGTTCCTACGCAACAGTCTACAAGGGTTATAGCAAGTATGTTTCTTTTTTTTCGCATACCATGTTTTTAAATTTATTTCGCATTTTGTTTTTATGTTAGCATCGGTCTTAACCGTCGAAAAAACGTATTGCCTAATTTAATGTTAAACGTTTATTTATGCAATTATGGACTTGTGACCAATTATTTCAGTAAAAATAAAACGGGATAAAAGCATAAAGCTTTCTTCTGAAAGCTCGAACGACGTAAATCACATGCATAAACAACGAACAACTCGTTTCTTTAAAACTCACATTAAAAATCTTTGAGATGAGAAATATAATTGAAAAAGCTTTTAAGCGTGAAACACGCGTGAAATCAGATTTACTTTGTAGCGAAAGATCGTGAGTACGTAGACGTGAGTTTTGCATAGCGGACTATTGCAAAATGTTTGTTGTAAAAGGAGGTCTAAGCGATCGCAGTGCACCCGATCCATCTAGGAACGTCGAGAGCTTGCGATGGTAAAAGCTGCCCGGAACTATTAAAGCGAAAACAGCGACAAGCTTCGTATATGTACAAGAAAATTTTAAATTGATACAACGAAATGATTCTTGTCTAGTCAAATGTAATGAAAAACTAATTTAACAATGCCATTGGATACGTATTTTTAAAGGGAAATTAACAAACCCTTTAAAAAGATTACCACAAAATATCGCATTAGTTCTTTTGCTTATATTTTTTTCGAAGGATCGAAAATTTTATATGGGGACTTTTATTTTTACTACAAATATGGAATCAAATATCTTTGTATAGTTTTAAACATGAATAATTGTAATAAAAAAATAGTGGTGAAATGTTCTGCGGTAGTTTATCAAACGTTAGCGAGATATCGCGAAAACACGTATCTAAGAATAACTCACGTCTATTCAAGTCAAAGGCGAATTTAACATGCTGTCATTCGCCACAAAGCCGCTCCACAAACTTCAACAGGGCTATGAATACGGAAATTTGGTTAGTAGAACGGCCTCATTAACACTCAGCGGAGGCAATTCCCGGCTCGGGCTATGAATTCTCTAAATTCTATTATCTCGCCCCCTTTCCTTTACACTCGCTGAGTTAGATGTCAAGCGCTTCTCGTGTTAGGCTTAACTTGAACTCCAATTATTTAGGAAATGCTTTGTCAGTAAATCGGTAGCAAGGAGATCACAAAATGTATTTTATTTTATACACCAAGTACGTAAGTTTCTTTACAAAATAATCTTTATTTAAGTCGAGCAAAATCCACAGTAATCGCTGGTAAATACTTGTAATTGAGTGATTAACAAACCAACTTTACACGATTAAAGGAAAGTTAGTGAACCGTTTGCGTCGAACCTTTACGGGCCTCGATTAAGAACTGTAATCATAGTGTCGGCGCGAAATGTTTATTAATCACTAAATTTAACTTCAATTTACCTTTATAATGAAATCGAAATCTATTTTCAATTAAGAAGTTTTAGTTAATAATTGAAATGTTAAAATCGACAAATGTCGCGTTGTTTTTGGTTAGATCAAAATATAGAAACATTTGTTTTTATTTATAAGAGTTTTTCTAATATTAAATGTTGTAAAATACGAGACAATATGACTGAATTACTGAAATACCACAAACCAACGCAACCATGCCAGTAGTGTACTATTAGTGATTAGTGCTCGACTTTATAAGGCTAATTGAATGATTGTTTCCAGTTTAACGCAACAGGTTGTGGCGCTAAAGGAGATAAGACTGCAGGAGGATGAAGGTGCACCGTTCACCGCCATCCGCGAGGCCTCACTCCTGAAAGAACTGAAGCACGCCAATATCGTCACGTTACACGATATTGTGCATACGAGAGAAACACTCACATTTGTATTCGAGTTTGTGGTGAGTTTATATTTTATAGTCGTTCGGACACGTGCTCCTCTCCGTGGGGACACTTCGATATCGAATATACATATACAATCAAGTAATTTTGTATTAATTTATAAAAAATGTACAAAACCAAAATCTCTATTTTTGGTGGTTGGCTCAACTGTAATGTATACAAAACTGAACCCTATCGTGTACTACATTAGAGTGATTGTATCGTGCAGGACACGGACCTATCCCAGTACATGGAGAGGCACCCCGGCGGCCTCAACCATCACAACGTGAAACTGTTCATGTTCCAGCTGCTTCGAGGACTCTCATACTGTCATAGAAGACGAATACTACATAGGTAAGGAATAATAAACTGCTTTCTCGAACTATTATTATACACTCAAGAGCATCCGGGTGACTTAAAAAAATCTCGTAAACTGAGAATGCCTTAATGAAATAAACGGTGTTTTATAGACAATATTATTAAATTAAAATAATAATTATTATAATCCAGTGCATTTTATTGATTCAAAATTTAAAAAAAAATTACATATTTGTACAACAATATGATTTTCTTGATTTTTAATGTGTTTGTTGCCTTCTCGTACTTCAGTACCATATGCAAGTTTCTTTTACGATTTTCGTTAATAATTCCTCTGGTATAGAGCGAGAGAGAAACTAAGAAGTATTTCACCTTAATTTAAGGAGTATTTAATTGTCTATTAAACATCGTTTATTTTATTAAGCTAGCATTAATCGAAAATTAAAAACGGCTAAACTCACTTTTTATCCACCGGTGACGGCACCGACTAGTTTCGGACCCTTCGGGGGTCCATCTTCAGGGCCAGTATTAATTGGCTTGAGGGGGCGGGAGGCCCAGGGAGCGTTGTGGTCGCTTCGTGCTCCGGCGACGACGATGTCGACGGACTCGAAAATATTGATGTGTTGCTATTGTTGTTAGAATGGACCCCCGAAGGGTCCGAAACTAGTCGGTGCCGTCACCGGAGGATAAAACGTGAGTTTAGCCGTTTTTAATTTTCGATTAAGATAATGTCTCACGATAGTTTAAATAATTTAAGCTAGCATTCTTAGGTTACGAGATTTATAGGTTTTTGTTTTAAGTGACCCGGATTCAATGTTCTTTATTTAGCTTACAATACTAGAATTTTATAATACGAGAAAATAATCTTTCGCTCCTTGTGTAATCTCTTGTAACTAACTTTGTTTTTTAACAGGGACGTCAAACCGCAGAACCTCCTAATAAGCTCTCACGGTGAACTGAAGCTGGCAGACTTCGGGCTCGCGCGCGCCAAGTCCGTGCCCAGTCATACGTACTCGCACGAAGTTGTTACACTCTGGTATAGACCGCCAGGTAAGATACTACGCCAATGTCGCTCTCAGAAACATTAGGCAGACCCTTAGTGCACTCTTTAGTGTAGACTTACGTGACTGATATTTTTATGACTTCGTCTTTTCTGACTGAAGTATTTAGATTTAAATTACGAGATATATAGTATTTTTATTATAGTGTTGTTTATTCGAGTCGAATAAACGACAATTCAAATATCGGTCCAACCTTTTACTTATAATGAAACTAGCTTTCGCCCGCGACTCCGTCCGCGTGGAATTAAAAAAAACAAAAGTGAGTATAGTAGAGCCTATGAGTTCTTCCAGACTATCCTCTGCATCCATGCCTAATTTCATCGAGATCCGTTCAGCCGTTTAGGCTACAAACTCTAACAAACATCCATCTATCCATCCATCCATCCATCCATCCATCCATCCATCCATCCATCCATCTAAACTTTCGCATTTATAATATTAGTAAGATAATCAGTCTTGGAGATTTGCTTTCAGATGATCAAAATATTTTACTTACATATTTTTCTCATTTCAAAATAAACTTTGATATGCTCGTTGAATATACACGATGTCTATCTTTTTGATTTATCTGGAAGCGATCGGTAAACTGTAATTAATGTTGCCCGGCGATCAATGATAACTTGCGTCTACAAGTCGAGCTGACACTTAGAGCGATCGCTTCCAAGAAAAATCGTTTGCTCTTATGCATTTTTTAATAAATTTATCTTACTTTTTCGTTTACTCTAGAAGAGTAAAACTCAAACTAAACAGCTATACCATAAGATTGAACTTGGAGTGACAAACATAATTCATTTATTTTTAAAGATTCTAATTTAATAGTAGATTAAATAGCTAGTGGATTGTTAAACTAGATTTTCCAGCGATTTCGTCCGCTCAGAATTAAAAAAGAAATAGGTTACTATGAGTTCTTCCAGGCCAGGTTCTACATGCCAAATTTAATCTATATCCCTGAGGACGTTCTGGAGATAACATCCATCCATCGATTAAAATTTTCGCATTTATTATATTAATAAGATAGTAAGATTAAATTAGATTATGTTTACCATTCATAAGAGCAAAATATAAGATATTTAATAAACCATATCACATTAGACACATTTTAAAACAGTTTAAGCAATTGACCTATAATCTACAGGCCTTGGGTTCAAATCCCGCCATGTACCAATGTGATTTTAGATTTTCTTGTGTACATAATATACCCGACGTTCTTACGGTGAAGGAAAACATCGTGATGGCTGCACATCGGCGAAGAAATTCAAAGATATGTGTGAAGTCAACCTGCATTGCAACATGGTTGACTATAACCTAGTCACCCCTTACTTAGGGATAGGGTAGACTCCGAGCTCAGTGGGGACGTATAGTGAGCTGGTGATGATATTTTCCTTTCAACCAATAAAGAAATGGATATTTATGTGTACAGACGTGCTGCTGGGCAGTACGGAGTATTCGACGTCGCTGGACATGTGGGGCGTGGGCTGCATCTTCGTGGAGATGCTGTGCGGCGTGCCCACCTTCCCCGGCGTCCGGGACACGCACGATCAGCTTGAGAAAATATTCAAGGTACATACTGGTCATTTTTATTGGTGGTTATATTTGGTGATCACAATCTACCAGTTAATGCCAATCCAGAGCGCTATTGTCTGAGGCTGGACGAAGCACGGGGCGGCACTGGGCCAGGTATCGTGAGACGTGTGGCGTGGTACAGGTGGTGGGCACGCCGACGGAGGAGAGCTGGCCGGGCGTGTCGCGGCTGCCGGGGCTGCGCGAGCACGTGGCGCGCTGGGGGCGGTGCGGCGCGCGCGCATTGGGCGGCGCGTGGCCACGGTTGCGCGAGGCGGGGCGCGACGCGGAGCGGCTGGCGGCGGCTCTGCTGCAGCCGGAGCCCGCGCGCCGCCTGCCCGCGCACCGCGCCACGCACCACGCGTACTTCGCCGCACTGCCGCCCAGGCTGAGAGACCTCCCTGATGGTGAGATATGACACTCTACATACAAGACATAACACGAATTATATATAACTAGTTTTTGTCTACGACTCTGTCCGCACGGAATTAAAAAACAAAGTAAGAAGCATATGTGTTCTTCCATTCTATTCTTTACATCTATGCCAAATTTCATAGAGATCCGTTCAGCAGTTTATGCTACAAATTCTAACAAACATCCGTCCATCTTAACTTTCGTATTTATAATATTAGTAAGATATGTGATTATATATGAATGTTTTGTTGCAGAGGTGTCTATCTTCACAGTGGAGGGCGTGTGCCTGCACCCGGAGACGCGGCACGTGGCCATCAAGTGAGCCCCCACCACGCTCTTTAGTTGAATCTGTTACTCTTGTTCCTTTGTACGTACACGGCGCCCCCGCACTCCCGGCGCGGCCGCACCGAGTACACGTGTACCGACACTAGTATACGCGTACTGGACCGAGTGCGTCGAGTACGGAGTCGAGTAAACGTGTACTGGACCGATTGCATGTGTCCAAACCGAGTTTACATGTATGGAGCTGAGTGCACGTGTACTGGAACGAGTGCGTGTGTACTGGGGCGAGTGCGTGTGTACTGGGGCGAGTGCGTGTGTACTGGGGCGAGTGCGTGTG
>LD688936.1:5979105-5990249 GCA_003118335.3 Papilio memnon
AGAGAGAGAGAGAGAGCGTTTTAAATAAAATGAGCTAGCTTGAACTCCAAATTCAATAAATATTTTGCCGTTTAAAATTCGTTTTAATATTCGGCCGATAGTGGATCTACACTAAAGGGCTCCTACAGTGCCCAATTAACGACTCTGAGCAATAATATAATTAAGTTTACCATTTGTAATGCTGTCAGGTCCAAAGTTATCTATCTGACTTTATTTGTGTGGAAAAAGGGGTAGTGTAGGAAGAAGTTAGGTTCCGTCTAGTAAAGACTAGTAAATTTACCAGTTTAGTGAAAATTTTAGTGGTCCCTCACGTAAGTTTTAGTGATGCATTAGACCAGCGCATTGCCAACTTGATTATCTCTTATATACTAGGATATAAATGCCCCTTTATTTATAAAATAGATAATAACTAATAAAACATGACAACACCAATTTGTGCCAATAAAATATTTTCTGGATAATAGAAAATTATAGGAAAAATGAATACACAATCTAGTGACCCTTATATTTTTTAATCACATAAATGTATTAGTAATTTTATTTTAATATGGAGTTAAAGTTAACAATAGACAAATTTAGTTTAGTATGCTTTTTTATCTAGTCTAATCAGAATTGGGTAAAAGCACCAATTGTCAATAAAATACTAACAACAAGGAACAGATTGTTACAGGTTTTAATAATGTGTTTTTTATTCATAATTCGACACTGCCATTAAAAGAACTTATCGTTAGTATCGAGTTGACAGTGTGCCTGGAAACAATCTAGATAATATAGTTCTAGCGTAGTAGCGTATACAGAGCTTTAGAGACATTTACATGGAGTTGGGGGGCTTAAGCGCAGGGGGAGTTAAACCGCAACTTTGCTAAAATATAATTGACTTTTATTGTAACAAAACAAAAGCAAAATTTAATTTAATTTCTTTAGTTTGTTTTAAAACGGTGCATTTTTTTTTTAATATCCGAGCCCCTCTCTCCACTAATGTAATTAAATTGTAATTCGGTTCCAAACACCAAATTAGTATGTAAAAAAATTATAGCCGTGTGTTTCCATTGACGAGATGTTCCGATTCGTTGTCTCTCACATTCTCTCCGGAAGGTATGAGATAACGATGTTTTTGTATAGATGTCTCGCTAATGGAAACCCAGGTTAATTCCGAATCGCAATACTTTAGGTGTACATGATTTGTTGATTATGATAAGTATAACGAATGGAGAGAAAGAAGTTAATTCACCCGTTGAGTGAGGCACTGAGTTCTTGTACATTGTTAAGTGTTTACTTATGTGGAGCATTTATGTAGTACATTGTAGTAAACGTGCTAAGTTATAAATATATAGATATTGACAAACCGACTTAAAAGGTAATAGCCTGGAAATTATACATCTTAGTGCACATTTTTCTTCCTGATTTCAATTGTGCTCATGTCTGTGTATTTATATCTTTGATTACTTGCATTTTGTATATCAATAAACTGTATGGAAATTCGTTGTGAGGGATATATGTAAATAGGTATGAATTATTGATTTCTTTTTATCGTCTTCAGTTGTACAAGTTGCCATTTGTAACTCCGGAGTGCTTGAACAACGTTTGTCGAACAGTGCAACTGTCAATGTCAAATGTGACAGTTGACAGCTGCCAGTGTTGCTATTACACGGAGGCGTACGAGATTGTTTTTGTATTTTAATGTACTATGTTATGTTTTATTAACATGATTATATAATTTTTTTTGTATCACGAAATTGTTCTGCCGCTGGTTTTAGTTATTATTTTTTTTATAATCACACAATACGATAAAATATGTGCTTTTTATTCATTTAAAATAAATGTAAATACGATATTTGAACTGATAATAATAAAAAAAATATTTCATAAATGAATCTTGTGTTTATTTTGACAACCACCACATTTTCCTAAAAAACAACAGAAATAATCACCTACATGGTGTTGCCATTTTTGAAGGTTCACAAGCAATTCAGGTAGCATTAAGTTTCAGTAAGTAAATAGGTGCAGTCGACTGCGGGCCGTGAATAATGAAAGTGAAGCTGGCCGTGACATGATGACACGATGAACTTTTTGACGCGGCCCGAGCAAAGCGCTAATCGATAACAACTGCCAAGCTCTTTAACTTGCACTGTCTTAAACTTTATAAGTTTTTAGTCGACCGGCAGAAAAGTTTTACTTAAATAAGTATGTTCCATTGTATAAAGCCCGCTACAGACGCTCAGTTCTCACAGTTTTAAAGACTCAACTGATCAGTTTAAAATTTTGCACGTGTAGGCAATACTTTAACTGAACAATCAGATTCTTCAGTTAAGACAGAACGTCTGTAGCGAGCATTATATTGTATTATAATTAATTTTGAAAATACAAGTAAATATCTTCACTTATGCTGAAACGAAAAATATTGTTGGGGGAATATCTACGTCGATTAAATGTTTTCCAGCAAAGTTTTTCATTATGAAGTAAAGTTTATTTTGATAAAGCGCTTTTTGTTACGAGAAGCTTTAAAAGTACACTTCACAAAGCTTAGTAAGGTCTTAAAAATTCTTACATGTGTAAAATTGAGGCCGGAAAAAACATTTTAATCTTCTTAGCGAGGGTAAGGGCACTTGTGGGGAGAGATTCGAAGTAAATCTGACACAACTTTGAAAGAAATTCTTTTAACATCGAGTAAACGCTTTATTGTTAAAAATGTATTCTGATTATCAATTCAAGGTACAATTGAATATCACGATAAAGTTATGTTTTTGTAATTTGTGGCTAAATAATTTTCTACATATTTAATTTTGGTAAATCTAATTATTTTTAACTTGCACGAGTGGGTACTTCGAAAACTTGATAGTGGCCAGATTTCTGCTAGCTGTGAACCATTCTTAATGAAGATGTGGCACGTATTTGTTTATATGGTTTTTACAGTACATCGTTTTAGATTTGTGGACAGGCTTTTATTTACTTGACGTAAATTTATAAGTATGTATACTTTCATAAATATTTATGCATAAATATAGAAGGTTACAGAAGGGCGTAGAATATCAACGGTATTACTGAGCCGACGTAAGCACTCAATGCATTAGTCGGTCTAGTTAATTAGGTTTATAGCTCGGCTAGACATGTACCTATTAAATCGCAAGGGAGAGGGGAGTCAAAAAGGCGTAAAGTTTTCGAACTACGAAGTCATGCGACTCAGTTTTATAAACATCAATATCTCTTGGTTTAAAAACAAACAAAAGTTATTCTGTAGATCCTACAGGTTACGAATTATGCAAATAAGTTACGATTTAAATAAAAAAGAAAAGTCTTGTGTAGTTTCAAAGTTGTTGTGAACAAAATTACATACAGACACTAGCTTTCGCGTCCGTCCGCGTGGAATCATACTTCATGCTAATATTATAAATGCGAATGTTTAGATGGATGGATAGATGTTTGTTAGAGTTTGTAGCCTAAACAGCTGAACTGATTTCGATGAAATTTGGCACAGACATAGACAATAGTCTGGCAGAACACATAGGCTTACTTTTGTTTTTTTTTTAATTCTACGCGGCCGGAGTCCCAGGCAAAGCTAGTTAAAAATAAACAAAGAAAGTAGCCTATGTGTTCTTCAGACTATCCTCTACATCTATGCTAAATTTCATCGAGACCCGTTCAGCAGTTTTGACTACTAACTGTAACAAACATCCATCCATACATCCGTCCATCCAAACTTTCTAATTTATAATATTAGTAAGATAGCAAACATTATTAAAAATCTATGACATAAAGAGCGCGTAGCACGAAGTTATTTTACTTTAATTGAAAGTAATGACCGCTATTACTATTATTTGCTTATTTTTAGAACCTTAAACCAAGTTATGAAAAACGCCCATCACTACCTTTTAATATTATTAGAGTCGCCTACTCTTTGCGCGGAGCAGAACGGTGCAGTTTTATTAATGCCTCGTCATTATCGTCCTCTGAGAGGCTCGCAATTTGTCATTGTACCAAGACGCCAGTTGAATAATCAGCGCTACACCACCCTCCGTTTGTACTTTAGTTGCACGGAAATAATTAAATTGTCTCTCATTTAAAAGAGCGCATTTCTGCGTTTTATTGTCGTTTTAACTAATAGCCTATGCAATTTTTATTAAATCTAACACAATAACAATATTAACGTCTATAAAATATAATTATAGTCACACGAATTACTATTAGTTACTATTTTAATGAAATCCGTACGAAAACCTCTTCAATTTGAGGTTATAATCTAGAGAAATATATCTAGAGGGAGTTTTGTTTCATAATTTGTACGAATCTATTCGAGTTAACGTATTAATTACTTTGTTTTCGATATAACAAACAAGTGATATTCGCAATATCAGAATGGGTGTAATATTATTGACTTTGTGAAGAGGTCTCGAATCTTGTTGTGGAAGTTTTAATTGCTGGCACACTTGCCGGCGCCATGCGCCAGTCGGTTCCGAACCATTTGTGTTCTTAGTTTGGAGATACTGATCAATTGTTACGACACAGTTTTAGTGCTTACGGAGTGTAGAGGACATCTTTTTTTTATTTATTCTTCATAACAAATTAGAAATTATACTCCTCTGAATACACTGTTAAATTTAAAAACGTTTTTTTCTGTTAGAAAATTGATAAACAATCTACATTATCTGTGGTTTCATAACTTTATATATTTTTTGGTTTACTATAAAATTTATTTTACGCTTATTTTCGTATACTTCTGTACGTTTATATAAACGGTATTAAATAATTCCGATCGGAAAATAAATGTCTAGTCGGACATTAGACAAGTTAGCACTTACGTACGTCTGGACAGGATATGAACCGTGCTGCAGGGCAGTGCTCACGGCTCGCCGACTAGTCGTTTAATTTTGTGATTGGAAAGTCTAGTGTAGTTCTTAATATTCTGTTTACTTTAGTTTTCTCATACTGAATCTACCCTAAAGGCCACTAAGACTCTGAGTTAATGATAATTAAGTCTGAGACGTTATTATTTTGTGATTATCAAATGTTAATACATTTAAAAGTATAGATGTACAATTGTTACGCAACATTCAGTAAAACCCGGCCTGTATTCCTACCCGCACCTTGACCGATATTTGTTTTACATTTGGCGGGTAGCCAGAAAACCTTTGTACTCGAATTTACGGCTCCCTGATTTTGGGAGACGGCCGGCTTTGTTGCCGCATTTCATCGTCCATTTCCCAAGACACTGCTGCCTCTATCACTTTCCATCTTGCAAATGACAGCTTTTGCAATTAGAAAAGACGATATTTTCTTTTGTTTAAGTAAGACTTATTTTCTGCAATCAATGTGAAAAAGACAGCCAAAATTGCACTAAACACTTCGAGCTTAGTCCACTGAAAGTAACAAAAGAATTGACACAAGTGTTGGATAACCGTAATGTTTATCACCTCCTTTTAAAGTAAACGGTTTAACGTATTTATTTATATAACAATTTGTCTTCTTAACATATTGTTACGATATTACTAAAACCCTCCTCTCAAAGAAATACATCTAAATAATGCGGTAGGAGTCACGCGGCGTAGACGTTGATGTATCACACCCTATGAGGGGCTTATTGACTCGCCACTGCTGTATCTATTATGTACAGGACAACGTTGATTAAAAACAAAGGCTTAATATAGTGACAAATACAGTTGGGCATGTAATAAAACAGATTTATGTGCTACGAAAAGGCTACGAAGCTACGAGCGTTTCGATTTGAAAAGTTTGTAGAATATCAAATTAATATCTAAGTTAACTTAGCTTTTATATCTTTTTATGGATTTGCTTAAATTTAAAGATGTTTTTATAACATAGATTAAATAATAAAAATGTAAATCAATTTTAGAGAAATACACAACGTTTCAAATTTCGACGCCAGCTTTTTTTGCCACCGACTGAAATAGTTGATAGTAAAAAACGAAAAAACAGCTCGCAGCGTAGAGCTCACAAAAATCATTTCCGTTTTAAACATGGACTGAAAATTCAACAGCTGTGTAAAGTTTTCTACGTAATAAGCATTTTATTAACAATATTAATACCTACACAAAACAATACTAGTAAGTTGCTATACATTGGAAAATTTACTTTCTGTGTGTCTTCACTAAATCCACACCGCTTGCCAATTAAATGACTACACTTTCTTCACATTTAATACTCTTATTACCACACTCCTCTGAGTGTCTCTACCTGTAATTTTAGTTACTAAATCTCATTAGATATCTCTCTACGAATCTATATATCTTATTCATTTATCTTGGTAAATGACTCAATTTGGCAGCTAAATGTTTAAATTTTTGTACATTACGTGCATGCTCAATAATTCTGTACATTATTCCTAATCAGTCTAAGAAACATATTTGAATTTTGATATTTTAAACATTGACAAAAAAATATTTCCTCTTTACATTTTTACATTTAGTATTTTCCGTAAAACTGGAGTGTCAACTAGGCTAGCGAGTGACGTCATTACCACAACTTCAATTTAAAAACCTCCGCACCGGCTCTCTGATATTACTTGCAGAATTTTAAACGCTTTCACCAACGGGGAAATTGAAATTACTCATAAAATCTCCTCGTAATGCGAAAACAGGATGATATTTCGAATTGAGAATATGGATACCGCTGTTTGCATGACTTTTATGTTTATATTTGAAGAGCAGCGTAAGAATTATTTCACGATTATAATTTGTATCAATTAGTTAACTTTGGTATAACTCCTCTTTGGAAGCCAAGTTTAATAAACTGTCAAACGAGACGTACTGGCCACTTAGAATTTGTGCACATTAAAGTGTAGAATAAGAAAAGTGAAATTAAAAAAGTATTAAGAGTTGTTTATTAATTATCCATTATTTCTCATTAGGTTATTTACGACCAGTTTTGCAAACAGTAAGGAAAAATATTACATAAAATTTGCATACTCGTATTCATACAATTAGGACTTGTTCAAGTTTAATGTTTGATTTGAAAACAATGTAGTTAGTTGTTAGCGAAGTTCAAATTCAAGGAATATTGCATTAGGAACGCAAGTCGGAAACTCCACTCGAGTCGCAAGGCACAAGTTTGTCTTCAATTACGGTGGGCAATACTCTCTGAAGTAAGGTTTTGATGATAACTTATGTAGTTAAACATGAATATCGAAGCGAGACAACGTCTTACAATTTTATGTGTTATTTTACTTCATACTAATCATAATCATTATAAATGAGAAAGTTTAGATGGAAGGGTGGATGAATGTTTATTAGAGTTTGTAGCCTAAACGGCTTAACGGGTTGAAATTTGGTATAGATGTAGAGGATAGTCTGGAAGAACACATAGGCTGCTCTCTTTTGTTTTTTTTTTAATTCCACGCGGACGGAGTCGCGGGAAAAAGCTAGTAATTATATCATCTTCTAAACGATCTTTAAAACTCAATAGAAAAAATTGTTTTTTTTTCAGTGTTTAATTAAACGACTTGAAATTTTGTGACCGCAATTATTTAATTCACTGTATTTTCGTTAGAATAAAATAAATGTTTCGTTGTTTTTAATTTAAAAAATCATTTAATTTGTGATACAAAATAAACATACGAAGTTTATTCGTATAACACAAATATAAATAAAAGCTCCGTGTCATGTAAACAAAGGGAATGTAATGTGACTGCGTATTTGTTTTTCCCTTAAACTTCCCTGGCAGCTGTCAGTCACGGCAGAAGGCGCGCGCGTTGCAAATTCCCTCAGGACCTCATGTGAGATGCCAAATTGAAGGAGGTTGCTTGGTACCTTAAGCAATCACTTAATAATACATATTTATAATCTCAAAACGGGAGAGATAAAAACTCTACTATGAGATAAAAAATAAAATTACTGACGTAAAATTGCTTATTAAAGTGTAAGAAAATAGGGCTTAAAACAGAATGTAAATTACTCCAGAAATCATCATCATTGTTTTATGCCATACATTTGTCAATTTTAAACCCTTTTTTACACTTTGGTTGAGCATATTTTTCCATCTAAAAACTTAAGTATTGTAGTTATTAATGAAAATATTTTTTAATTGATTTTAAATACCATCGTGACCTATTTTGAATGTTGTTTTTAAATATTTGCGCTTTTAAAAGTTAATGGGCGCAGCATTTTCTTAGTTTTTGATTTACCGTCCTTTAAGTAACGTAAACCAAATGTTTGGTTAAACCGCCAGTTCGTACTTAACCTTACTAAGGCATACTTGATCCTCGACTCTCAAACAACAGTTCAAGCTGAAGGCTTTAAGGCCCAACTTTAAGCTGTACTATGTAAGTACTCTCAACTGTTTATCCCTAACTTATTCACTTCAAAAGTTTCACGTGTAAATACATACATTTTCCAATTTGAACATAATTATGTTAAAGTTTGTTAATTTTAGACTAGTTATCTCCTGTTACCTCATTTACCGTTATTTCTAGTTATGCTCGGCTCTTAAAGTGATATTTTTGTTGCCGTTGAACAGATTTCAATGGAATTGTTAAATTTCTATTATCAACTTTGCAGTAATTCTAGATTTGCTAAGTAAATTAATGTAAACAGTTAATGTAAGTGTAAAACATATTCCAAACGCCATGTTTTATTCATGCTGATGTCGGTGTCATTTCGTTGCGTCGAGCGTACGTGCGTTCATAAGTGCATGACGTCACAACATGGCCGCCGCGTGTAACCTTTACTGTAACGGACGAAAGTGGGAGGAGGCGATTTAGTTGATAACTTTAGGACTACCCTACCAGCTTGTTGGAAACTAGGATCCAACTCTGGCCGCAGTTGGCTAGTTTATGCAAAACCTTAGAAGCTGCGATTCAACATTTCTTAAACTTTGTTACATTCACTTTTAAATATTCACAATTTTAAATAATTCAATTAGGAGAAGCAATCACATGTCCCAGAACCAGTAACCCAGTTTTTCTAATTCCTATAACATTTCTAAATATACGAACCGATTGACTTCTAGCGCTCCAAAGTCATCCAGACATTAATGTTATACATGTTACTAAACTAGAATGGACTCATACATCCATACACAACTTACATACATTCAAATTTCGTATAAATATACTAAATTGCGTTCTGATAAAAAGCCGATTTAAATTGTGTTGGCTGCATCATGTTTTGCTGTTAGAAAATTAGTTTGAAAATGTTCACGTCAAGAGTGACTGGCAAGCTGCCAAAAACAATTGATTGGTTATAGTATAGCTGCAGTAATTCAATTTTAATACTTCCATGGATTGAATCTATGTATTTGTTATAAATATACTAGGTCTTTCCCACAGTTTTGCGTTTATCTTCTAACATGTTATGATCTTAAAACATACTTTGTTTTCATGGGAAAGGATATTCAAAATAATGCTTTAATACTTTTGCCTTGATTGAAGGGAAGGAACAGCGGTATTCAAATATATAGGACTAGCTTTCGCCCGCGACTCCGTCCGCGTGATATTAAAAAAATACCAAAGAGTAGTCTATGTGTTCTTCCAGACTATCCTCTACATCTATGTCAAATTTCATCGAGATCCATTCAGCCATTTAGGCTAAAAACTCTAACAAGCATCCACTCATCTAAACTTTAACATTTAAATTATTAGTTTGATGTAGAGAGATCAGTATTATATTAAAAAATACATAGTTACTCTGCGTTGAATGGTTTTCACGTGATCATTCTTTAATCCAATAAATCTACTGCTAATAGGAGTATTCTTCTTTCGAACTTGCGAAGGTAATTGTAACAAATGTAGAACTGTAGAAGCTCTGTACGTGGCTGACTTTAATTAAGATATCTACAGTTCCGATAGATTACAAAATTAGTATCTATTAGATTCTTCTCTACTAAATATTACAACTATACAACTATTTATTATATACTAACTGTCGCCCGTAACTCCGTCCGCGTGGAATTTAAAAAACAACATAAGTGTAGCCTATGTGTTCTTCCAGACTATCCTCTACGCCTATGCCAAATTTCAACGAGAGCCGTTTAGACTACAACTCTAAAAAACATCTAACCATCCATCTAAACTTTCGCATTTATAATGTTAGTAAGATGTAACGTGAAAACTTCTATAAAAAAATTAATTTCTTATTAAAAATTTAGAAAACATTATTGAAATTCTTTAGAGGCAGAGGAATTGTGAATGATTATCAAAACATGCTTTAGTTATTCAAGTCTTTTATAGGACGAAAAAGGCGAACAAAAAAAATTCATTCATACCCTTTCTGTTGGAAATTAATTTTAACTTTAATCAAAAGAAAACAACATGAACGATTAGTCGGCAAATATCTTTATTAAAAACTCTAACAAGATAACTTTCGATACAATTTAAAACTTTGCCGTTGCTTCGAAATCTACGATAATTACAATCCTTCGATATAACTTTGGCAATGTTGTATCGAGTTGCCGGCATCAGTATTCCCGTCCAGTTATGACGCGGGTGCCTTCAAGACCAGGGTGAATCGGTAGCTAGCCCGTACCATCCCTCGACTGCGTTCACTTAGTTCATTGGAATCGTGCGTATTTATGAATAAAAAAATGTATTTTACAATTAGTTATCAATTTCCAATTCCAAGACAATCATTAATTTTGTTTTTTTTTTAAATAGTGATGCCAAAAATATGTTTTTATGTCATTGTTTCATGTTTTTACAATTTTCTCCACAATATTTCATCTATGGAAAATAATAAATGAAAACTAAAATACTTTGTTTACTTTTTAAAAAACAAGAACTGTTCTTGTAATTTAACCGCAGTCTTATTATGATAAAAATATTCATATTTCTCTTATGAGTAAAATTTAATTTACTCGTTATATTGCAGTTGAAACATTAATTTTTATAACGAAATACTCTCTCGAGAGGCGAGAGCTTCGCTTTGCGTTTTCAATTAAATAAAAATGTATTTTTGCATATAAATATCATATAGGAAATTGCAATTCAATTTGTATAAAACAATAATTGTTTACTCTACTACTGCTAAGTAAATTGGCAGTAGTATACTCGTATATTTAAGTTATTAACTACTAGCCGTTCCCTTGCGGTTTCATCCGCGTGAAATTATAAAAACTTTATTTGATTATTTACATTTGTCAAATGTCAAAATTCAAATGCACAAATGACAACTCAGGCCTTTGACATTGACAATCTTGCT
>LD688936.1:6009490-6030731 GCA_003118335.3 Papilio memnon
TTGGTCACCACGAACAGCGCCGCGCCCTGCAGCTTGCTCTCGGGGTGAGCCTAACACAATTCACATAAAATTGTAAATGCTCTTAAAAATACGTCAAGACCGGTGTTAAGATAGGGCACTTTACTAAAAGGGGACCGAAATAGTTATACGAATCACAGTAACCTACATATACGTATACTGTGATTCGCATAACTTGATCTTAAGGTCTAAGTAATCTGTAAGGATCACTCTTAGTGACATTTACGACTTTGAATGCCGCGATTGTATTAGTCACACCGAAAATTAAACATTATAGACTTTACACCACATAATTATATAATAATTTAAAAGAAGAATGCAATGTGCATTTAATTAACTCGTTTAAAGTTATACGTACTCGTTTAAACTGGGCCGATTTTAAAAATTCTTCCACCATTAAGAAGCTACGTTATCAGTGAATAGCATAGGCTACATTTTTCATTACTTTTTAAATTTCACGCGGACGAAGTCGCGAGCACTATTACTTATAAAGTGAGATCCGTTTCATCAGTAACTAACCAGGTAATCAACAAGTTTCCTGAGCAGATCCTCATTGTCCATGATGAGGTCCCGGGAGCGCTCGCCGTCGCCGATGTTGCCGAGGATGCAGAGCGCCTGCTCCTTCACCTCCGTGGGGTACGAGCCCTCCAGCACCACGATCACTGCCTGACATTCACACCTTTTATTGTTAAGAAAATTACTACTGCGCTGGAAGATTGGCAACGCTAGATCATTGACATATCCCGTCACTACGACAGCTGTCAATGTCATTCTGACGTATTAGAATAGCGCGCCATTCTGGCGGTTAGTAGTGTTGAAGTTAATTACGCTATACAATTATATTGATGTCTTTCGTTTTTTGTCATTTAAATAGAAAAGGTAAATAAAAAATTGTAGGTTAATTTAATTTACTCCTTCAACAATTACATAAAAAAGTCAGTTAAAAGATTTAGAGACTATTTATGGACATCGCCAAGGGGTAGAGGAGCACCTGCCCCCCCTAGACCTAGTCAAAACCATCCGTTTACAACACCTACATTAAAACAGTTAATGATTTCTAGTTATCTATCTTACTAATATTATAAATGCGAAAGTTTAGATGGATGGATGGATGGATGGATGGATGTTTGTTAGAGTTTGTAGCCTAAACGGCTGAACGGATCTGGATGAAATTTGGAATAGATGTAGAACGTAGTCTGGAAGAACACATAGGCTACTTACTTTTGTTTTTTTTTAATTCCACGCGGACGGAGTCGCGGGCGAAAGCTAGTATTAATATAAAGAGATATTTGTATTTTGGTATGTATTGTTACAACTCAAAAACTACTGGGTCGATTTAACATCCTTACACCATTAAAAAGCTACATTATCTCCAAGTAACATTGGCTATTTTTTTTTTAATCCGGCGTTGACAAAATCGCGAACAACGGCTAGTCCAAAATAAAAAAGGAAGGATTGACCCAAGAAACATTTAAAAATATAATTACCGGCATAACTTGTGAGGAATATTCGCTCATAATAGCGTCTATATGCTGCCGAGTTGACAATAAATTTCTTAAAAGTCCCAATGTCTTCATAATAACGCGTGTGTCTCTATCACTTAGTAATCGGAACATTTGCTCCGTTCCCAAACAACATAGGATACGTTGTTTCACTTTCTGCTCCGCCTGGAAGTAAATAAAAATCTATCATAAGATAGCAGATAAGCTGACGCTTGAATTCGCCGAACTGGCGAAGCTGTTTCCCATAGATTAGCCCAACTTTAGTCCCTTTCCCGTTCCACCCTTTTCTTATAAGGAACGAATTAGATGGGAAAGTGGATTTGACGGAGGAGGAGACGCATAGGAAGGGGAAATATCCTCTTTATGTGCGTCTCCTCCTCCGTCGATTTAGGGTAGGCAACGCATCTGCAATTGCGGATGTCTATGGGCAGCGGTCGCTTCGCCATTTCGGCGGATTTAGGTGGCCGCTTGCTCGTTTGCCGCCTTATCGTATAAAAAAAAATAGATCAAAATCATAAGCGTTGTCTACCTTTAATCGACAGAGGGGAGAGGATATTTCCCCTTCCTGTGTCTTAACCTTCGTCAATCTACTTCACCTTTCTATTATTTGCTTATAAATAACGGGTAGGAAGGGAATTAGAACTTAAGTCCTATGGCAAGCACACTTCTTAAAGTGTTTGCGGAATTACTTCCACTTCACTGTCTTCTGTGTGGTCGTGGTATTGTTATTGCTGGGCTAACACTATTACATCTTACTAATATTGTGGATGCAAAAGTTTAGATGGATGGATGTTTGTTAGTATCTCTAGTATGTGTTAATGAATCTTAATGAAATTTGATGCACAAGTAAATAATAATCTGATTAACCTACTATATAGGATACTAATTGATTTTTTTTTAATTCCATATTGTAAAAAATTAGTAAGTAAAAAATAGACTTACCTGAAACGCCATATTCATTAACGCCCAAATTCCATTCAATCTAAGCGCAGCTTCGGGTTTTTTTGTCAGATTACATAACATTTCTACGGCACCTGTAAAAATTTAAACACATATTAAAAACATTATAAAACTGTTAAAATATAAAACTAAATAAGAGACCGAGTTATTAAAGAATATACAAGCCGAGAGTGCTATTCCTAATTACTTCTTACTAATATTATAGATGCGAAAGTTTAGATGGATGGATGTTTGTTAACTTTGTACCTTAAACGGCTGAACGGATCTTGATGAAATTTGACATAGGAGTGAAGGATAGTCTGGATCTAATACACGTAGGATAGCTACATTTTTTATTACACGCGGACGGAGTCGCTAGTAATTTATATAAACGATTAAAATACCTTGGTCCAACATAGGTTCCTTCGCAGGTGAGAATTCTAGCAGTAAATTGCAGAGTGTTGAAGTGCCAACAGTCAGCAGCTCTGTGTCCGGAGAGTCCTTTAATAATTGCATTAAGGGCCGCCACACCACATGGTCCTGTATTACAAATATCCTTAAATTAACCCTTAAATGCATATTGTTGCCAAAACTCTACAAACAAAAGTATAGTTTTTATTGAAAACAAGATTTTTTTTTAATTATCTTTCCCTTAATCTGTGACTCAAAATCTATACTGAAATATTTATTTTATAATTAAATAAAAAATCATGCATTTAAGGGTTAATGTAAAACAAAGTAAAAACTTTTAATATTAATCTAAAAAACTATTACTAGATCATACTAATGTAATGAAATGGATGGATAGATGTTATTACTATGTATTACCAATGTCTTGACGGATCTTGACGTTTCACACACACATAGAAAATAATCTGGAAGAACACTTGGGCTATTAATTAAGTGGTTTTTTATATTCACCTGAAATGTTGTCCTCAACTGCTGAACTGATCTAGACAGTGAGTGCAAACATCTTACAGCTGCTAATCTTACCTGAAATATAAATAGCATCAATAGGTGAAAGAAAGCTTGAAGTAGCTGACGACAAAGGTCATTGTTTATCTGTGTTTGTCATTTGAACAGTCATAATTCAAATTTGACAGATGTCAAATCTGTCACATTGGTTTCTCTTCATTAATCTATACTAATATTATAAAGAGGAAAGATTTGTATTTTTGTATGTATTGAAATAACTCAAAAACTACTGGGCCGATTTTAAAAATTCTTTCACCGTTAGAAAGGTAATTTGTCTGTGAGTAACATAGGCTATGTTTTAATTTCTTTTTAATTTTTTAATTTCACGCGGGCGAAGTCGCGAGCAACAGCTAGTATCATATAAACCTATTCACATTAATAAGAAACATGTATATTTTAAAAAAATCAATCAAATAATAGTTTTATGTTATACTAGATGGCGCTATACTCGATCAATCAAGTTTATTTTCAACATGCACTAGAATCACAATTATTTTTATTTTTTGCTTAAATCTTTCGTATTAATGTTTTCTAATAATGGTTAAAAACTTACAGTGGCATCTTGGTTATTCATTCCGTAGACAACATGCACCATAAGACCGTGTGTTTCTATTATCCTCTTTCTAATATCTTCATCATTAGCTCCCAGAGACGCGAAACACTTAAATGCGCCTTCCTTAGCGACCCCTGAGGGACAGTCCACTAGATCTGCGAGCGAACACATCAAATGATTTGATATCGCTGCTAACCTTTGTAATGACGTATCAACCTGAAACAAAAAACGAAAATTGCTACTTTTAGTGTCTCATAAATTATTATTATCTCGTGTACTACCCGGCACTAAATTTTTAATAAGTAGTTATAATTCTTTTAACACATTACACGCCAACGTCTTGTTTTGCCTTTAATTTAGTACAAAAAAATAAATAGTCACCCTCCTTCGGTAGCGGGTAGCGGTCGCTTCGCTATTTCGGCGAATAAAATCGAAGATCTGTGTGTCTGTTGTTTTTTTATATTAAATATTAGATTTTTGTTAATTTACTAATATTTCCTTCAAAACTAAGTTGTAGGCTTGTGCTAGGATATAGTTCACGAGAATAGTCGAATAGCGGGATTTGAACCTTCAACTGCAAGATCGGTAGTCAGTACCCCAAACCATTAGGCTATTGGCGCTTAAATTTGTAAATTATTAATTTAAAGTTTCAAGTGTTACCTCAGCTAAGTATGCCAATGTTTCAGCGGCCGTTGCCCTTATGTCCTCCGGTATGTCTTTAGTACACAGTCGCGCCAGACACGGCAATGCACCGAACACCACTCTAGTATTAATATACACATTAAAAAAATATATAGACTAGACATAGTGAACAAAAAAAAATGACTGGTACTTTCTCTGAAAGGTACTATGTTGGTAGTCAAGTTTAGTACGCCACCTCGTGTCCTTGTATTGACATGTAATAAAACATTTTTACAAAATTATAATAAGCTCCATCTTTTGTTATATTAATAAACTAAACAGTCACAGAATAAAATATATACATTTTAATATTATTTAATGACACCTATTGGCAATTAATTTGAATACTATTAATTACATTGACGTGTTTTTGAGGCTATCAATAAAAATCCTTAGAGAAAATGTCACAAGTGAAGTGTCAATTATGCCTACTCTTTATATTTTTTTTAATCTCTTTGGTTATTAAAACACAATAAAAAAAAACTTCGGGTGTAAAATTGCGTTAACGTTTGTAATCGAGGACGAATAAAATTAACACAAAGACCCTACCCAAAATCCATCGCTCGTTTTGGCTTCAGTAATATATACAAAATTGGCAATGACCCAATAATCGTATGTTATATGTTAAAAAGGAATTGCATTGCAATGACGATATTCTCGCAATCTGGAAGTTTCCACGGTCATGTCTGTAAATCTTTTCCCCAATACGCACGCTACCGGTGAAAATGTACAATCGGGAGATTTGGCGGTGTCCCATTATAAGCCAGTCGCTTGAACATTTTACTCACATTAAGACGCGAAACAATAACTAATAGGAGGCAGCCTTTATGTAGGTACAAAAAAGTAAAGTACATGACTAATTAGTTTTTATTATCCCGTCGCGCAACTGCTACTTAATTGGTTATTTGTATAGTTTGTCTCGTTACCATGGCATTTTTTCTGTAAGTCTAACACCGCGGATTTCCGCTACTGTACGTGAAAGTGTTTCGCGAGTATGTGAATGTATGTTTTTGACAAGTGAGCTGTCATTTGTTTCGTGTAAGTGTAAACAGCCAGTGCAACTTTTTAATGTTTTTTAATGGTTGTTTAGTGTATGTTTTACCTGTTATCATCCGGCGGCAGTGCCCCGGCGCGGTGCAAAAAGGTGAGACACCGCGCGGCGCCGAGCGCGACCGGCAGAGGCTTGTCACGTGACACTAGAAACGTTAGAAGTTCGGGTATCGTTTTGTCACCATGCCTAAAACGCATAGGTCTATGTCAATAAATTAACAAATATAATAAAAATTTACTTATATACTAAATATTTATATGGTGAAAACGAAACCGAACATTTCATTGTTATATTTTAGCTGGTGAAAATATTAGTACATAAATTAGTAAAAAGAGTTTAAAATACATCAAGAATAGTTTATAAGTTTAGATACTGTTTTAATTATAAGAATTTTTTACTCAAAACAAAGTTAATCGGATGTAAATTAATACATAGAATAAATGTACAATTTTTAACTATTTGTAAAAACAATATTTCGTTAGTGTTATGATGTTGTTATTGAGAAATAAATAGCAATGCAGTAATTCAGTTCTATTTAGCAAAGATAAATTTACGTTATATTTCTTAAACCCTTAATGTGATGGAGTTTGTTGTAGCACAAAAAACAGTTTCTTTTAAGTCATTTTTTTGAATATGAAACATGAATGTGTTGATATGAAAGAAATAGATTTTTTAATTAAAAAATAACTTTATTTTCTCCTTGGGCAGGGGAGTGGTGTCCAAACTAGGGTGGCCCCTGTGTGATGGATCACCAGGCCCCCGCCCCACAGACCAATAATGATACATATAAAATAAAAACAAATTAGTTGTGCGTCACACTGGACATTATCGAATTATGGGTTATTTTTTTTAGACACTTAATATTCAATATAGGAATCAACCAGTAAAATCAACATGTTAAAAACAAATAAATACATTCAAATGTTAAAATATGCACTATTGTGTATACATACCGTGTATTCAATGCAATCTGTGAGACATTGGCATTCTCATAGCACACAGCTGCTAGCAGATCAAGTGCTGGTAAAGCAAGGGTGGGCGGTGGTGACGATTGTGATGATAGTAATGCGGCTGCTGCCTCCAGGATACCAGAGGAGCAGAGTGCTTCCTGCTCAATTGGCCCTCCAACCCATATTGATAATATCCGGACTATAGATGCTCTAGAATTTAGAGAACCTTCCCGTGCTATTTCTGTGTAATGAAAAAGGTTAAATTAATTTAGTTGATATAGCAGATAACTTAATTAGTATTGAAGAACTAATAACCTTGAATATAGGCTATTTATGCCATTGCCTTGATGCGTTTTGCCATGATCTTGGCATATCACTGTTTCTTTGGAACTTGGATGGATCAAATTGGAAAAAGTATTCACCATTGTACAAGAGTGTAATTGATTCTTCAGCAAATACCAGCATTGTTATAAAAACAGATTCATTTTAAATATGGACACTATAACTTTTGATTATTTTTTATATATACTTATAAGAATTTGTATTTAATAAAATACTTACGTGTTAATTTAGCTAACAGTTTTATATCCGCAGGCAAAGCTGATACTGGTGGTGGATAATGTAAGAAGAAACTTTTCAAAGCACTAAGCACAGCTTCCATTAGTTTTGTATCAATAGGGACTGTTTTTAATAACTGCACCAATGATGTAACAACTCCTTGCTCCACCAGTGTACTGACATCTTCCGTTGTACCTTTGGCCAGTGAACCTGGTGAAATGAAAACAATTCAATTAAAAATAAAACTAATAAATATGAGCTGGACTTTGTGTGTATATTTAAGAGAGATAAATAAAAAAATATGATAAATATACTAAAAATAGACCTAACTCACAGAGAACATGTTTGCCTAATATTTAATAAGTAAATTTCTTTATTAATAAATTAGTTTGAATTGATGAGTATGATCTTTGTGTACACATATAGAATCATAAGTGTCTGTCCAAGTACTTAATACTAATTAAATAATAAACAGATAATATGAAATCACAAATATGTTATGTTCACTATCAACTAAGAATAGAGCAAAACACATTGATATCAGAGGTCAATGCAACAAATATTGTTTTTAGTGATCAATGCCTTTGAAATATTAATCTAAATATAAATTGTTCTGCGTCAACAGAGAGCAGTTAAATGTATGGAGAAATATATTACCTATTGTTATAGTAGCTTGCAATCTAACATCAGCATCGAGTGTTTCATCAGACATCAGCTGTAGCAATCGCGGCACAATTCCTTGTCGTATAACAGAACTCTTTTGTCTATTACTCCCAATAACTGAATTCTTTAAAGTCACTAATGCCTCTAACGTTTTCTCAGCCTCTGATGAATACAGCTCATCGATATACGAACGAGAGCTTTCGATATCCTTGCGGTAAAATAATTTAGGTTATTTAAACACCATTAAATAACAATTGTAGTTACTGTACTTTTTATTGAAAATTTTTACTTACCATGAATATCGTGAGCTGCTGCATGTCTTATAGAATTTACGCAGCAATATTGTTAAAAATATCTCAGAAATAACTTCTGAAACCGATTCGCAATACGCTGTCGCTGTCAATTTCGGCTTTCCACCTGTCACCGTTTGTCATTTTCAATGTTCAGGTTTACAGAGTATACAGAAATGTTGATTATTTTTCATAACTTTACAATACGTAAGTCCCAATAATGCAAATTAAAAATTTGGATTTCACTTTTTGTTTTTGATTTATCTTATAATGATAAGAAAAATGAAATAGCAACTATATAAAGCGTATAGAAATAAATAGCAAGGCTAGATAGCAACTGGCAACACTCAGTTAACTTTATTTTATTTTATTTATTCCTAGAATCAATCACTCAATCAGTGCTCAAAGATTTTTATTTTTATGATTTCCATTTTATTTGTTTCGTACTGCGTTTATGAGAATAATTAAGTGAATTTTCTTCGATAGTTGAGACAGTAAGATTACTTTCCAAGCAGATACAATTGTATGAATAATGGCAGACTCCGGAGTTGACACCAGTAATGAAAGTAGTGATAATCAAAACATTGATCATTCTCCGTGTGTTATAGAATTTAATCCTTTGGCAAATTCGTTGGATTTGCCTGGAAATGAGGGGATATCAAGAGATTTCTTCGACGAACCTCACGATTTAATTAGTAAAATAAAATGTACTACGAAGGCCAGACATTGCCGGATTAAATATCGTTGTAGTGCTACGATTTATTCAACAAGAAATCAAAAGCTTCGATTTGCTGCTTCAACAAACAACTCCGAACTTGTTGACAAATTACTTTCTTCGGGTGCTGATCCGAACTCTTCAGATGAGCATAAACGAAGTCCTTTACATTTAGCAGCATGTCGTGGATACGTCGATGTTGTAAAAGTACTGTTAAGGCACGGCGCTAACCCTAATATAAAAGATACTCTTGGTAACACTCCATTGCACCTTGCCGCATGTACTAATCATATACCAGTGGTCATTGAACTGCTTGATGCTGGTACAGATGTTAATTCCAATGACAGGAATGGCCGAAATCCCATTCAATTGGCTCAAAGTAAATTAAAACTAATTCAAATGCGTCCAAGCGGTGCCGGTCATTATGAAGAGACTCGCCAACTAATTAGTGAGATTTGCCTTGTTGTTGAGATGATGCTTAAATATATGAAAATTCAAAAAGCTGATTCTGGTGATCTCGAATCCGTCCGTCAGAGGCTTGAGTGTATCAGCACACGGGAGCAAGTGGAGTCAGAAGTTCAAAATTTACTTGATAGCCTTGACTCCTTAAAACTAAGATAAATTTATTATAAATGTTTTTATTTATCTACAGAACTAATAATATATCTTTTAATTTCCTAATGTCAATAATAGATATACTTTTGACTTTAATATTTTAATTTTCACTTTGTGACAAATTTCATGTTTGTTTCACATAAGCAAGAAATGTTTGCCATGATTTTATAGTTATAAGATTCAAATAATAATAATATTTAGGAATATTACACGAATTTGTATATGATAAAGAAATAAACATGTTTGATTTTCTATGGTATTTTAATGTTTTATTAACAAACCTTTGTTTAGAAAAAATAACAAACACATAGGAAAATTACGTTCATAAATAGTCTTAGAAATAGACAATTTTTGCAAAGTGTATGATTATAGAAATGGTATACATTCTAAAAAATATATCATGGTTTAATTTGAAAACGGTTTGTGAGTTTTTTCAAGCCCTGGACCATTGTATGGGTAGAAACCTTATTAATGTATTTCATAATATGCTATGGGAATGGTTCATTCACTATTAAACGTCTACATCATAAGAATTTTTTCCTCCATACTAGATAAATAAAATGAATAAAAACACTCATCATCATCATCTCCTCCTTATCCTACTCCCGGAGGGTCGGCGCACCGAGTTTTCGTCCTCCAAATAACTCTGTCATCCGTCATCTGTTATCACTCCCTTCTTGATCATGTCACCTTTCTCGCAATCCATCCCTCTCTATCTAGGTCTACCTCTTCCGGTGTACCCCTCCACATTCATAACTAACGTCCTTCTTGTTACATGCGATTCATCCCTACTCATAACATGCCCATACCACTCTAACCTTTTACTACTTATTTTCTCAACCACTCGGGTTACTCTCAAACTTCCTCTAATATACTCATTTCGTATCTTAAAATGAATAAAAACACTTATCAAAATATTAATTATTGATTAGTAACATCGTTATAAACTTTAAAAGTTCATAAATTTCTCTACTTTTATTATCAATGCTGCATGCAATTGTAACACATTGAATAAACTTTAGTAACATTTGAACTCAACACATCTTAGTAATTATATACAGTTTTTAGATTAAGGAATTTTAAAACGTTAAAGATTTTCAATTAAGGTCTTCTATTATTCTCTATACTGTATTGATGAAAAATGTATTTGGGTTGCCACTATCAAAACATTTGTACAAAAACATGCATCTGTTATTCACTTTGAAAAAACCAGAGATAATAATGATGTTCTTGTTCAACTTATGATGATAGTATTGAAAGTTAAAAGCGATTGAAAGTGTATTAAACTTAAAAATACATTTGTAAAAAATGCGTAACAATGTTTAAAAAAACAATGAAAACCAGAAACTGGGGTTTTGCTCTGTAGGCATTCAGCCAAGTATCTATGGCAGATTTTTTTTATTATCACAGAAATATTATAAAGTACACTTAATAAATTAATACTGCTAATATTAAGTAGAATCACACATCCCAAAACCATTCAAAACTATTATCTAAATTAATGCACACACCCTTATATCTTTTCTAATAAAATTACAATAAAATATAATATCTCATCAACATAATTGGGCAAGTTTTATCTTAATATATTTCTTAAAAAATTGTGCCTCAAAGGAAATATTTAGGTGGACGCCGAGGCGTTAAATGCTTTAATTATAATAATAATTGCGAAATAACATATATAACTCTAATATTGCAAATATCATATAGAACTAAGGAAACATATTTTATTTTTTTAATGCATTATTTCAGTACCAACATGCAAACGAAAACATTTAATGTAAAACAATAATTGTTTAAAACAATTTGACATTTTTTTTTTCAATTAATTATATAAATCGTCTAGATCTTAAAAGCTGTGCTTTAGCTACAATAAAATTTGGATAAAGCAGAACTCAAGGAAAACAAATTAAAATTGCATTAAATAATCAATTCCTTGGGTAAATATGTTTGTAAGTGCATTAATTTGGCACTTAGTTCCGTAAATTTGACCAACTTGACTAGCAACTAGATGTGATTGTTTTGAAGAGCTTACAACAAAATATCACAAATTTAACTTAAACAAATCCATAAATTATTATTGTAATAATTACACAATATTTAACTTAAATCACAACTTCAATGGAATGCTTCATATAATTTCCCATCAGTAAATAGATAATAGAATTTAAAAAGATGAGTTTGACCACAACCATTCAGTAACAGGTTATTATGTCTTTTATAGCTCAACATAGGCTCGGTTAAGTGGCAGGTTGATATCAGTCATTGAAGAAAATTCTTTTCATTTAAATGTATCTTATTATTTTGTATCTGGAACGAGGAGATGGACTATATTTGGGAATATTTCCGCTTGAAGTGGACCGTATTCTACAAGCTCGCCGTCTACAGTCAGATAACCGTCGGGTCCTTCGGGAACTATTCTAAATGCACTAACAGGAATCATTTTTATGTACTCCGTGTTCACCTCGGAATGAGTTCCTTGACCTATACCAAGGAGGAACGATAGAATTTGAGATCTGGGTATACCAGCCTTAATGATAAGCATCCACATGACCCCATCGGACAATTGTGAGCGCGGGGCGAAGAGGAAGTCTTCTCCTATGTACGCCTGGTACGAAACATGCACCATGACGAACTCGCCCTCCTCGTGCACCCAGTGCGAGGGCAGCTGTGACATGAGGGAGGGCAGATGAGAAGCGGGGCCGTGCATACACGCGTGCACGGGGGACCGCATCTCCGAGCCACCGCTGGCAACGCTGTGATACTCGGAGCCTCTTGTGCTGTAAAATGCACTCCTTCTAGAATTCACCGAATACCAGGAATCGACTCGCTGATGTTTACCGTTGACTGCATTCGTGAAGACTTCAGACTGCTCGTCGCAGTCAATGAACGCTTCCGCATCGGGGGAGTCAAGCGCGCCGTCCTGACTGACGCTGTGGCTGAGGGTAATCGGCAGTTTGGGTTTCGGAAGATTGCTCACATCCTTAATTTTAGCGTAACTAAGTACGCCTTTGTACTTTCTTAGGCCGACTAATCTCGCCAGAGCCCATATTGCGAACCTGTGTCCGCCGATAGCCCGTAGCCGTTCGCTCTCGATGTCGATGTCGGAGAGCAAACCCCAGCCAACCGACAGGAACGAGAACATAATCTGAAATCAACATTACAGATTAAGTTAAAACAGAATTGCGACTGAACGTATGGCATATGTCGTGACAAATATGCGTCACACGAACGATAATCGTGTAGATATGGACGTAACAGCAAGAATAATTGTATCCGCATCAACTCTCCTTGTTTGTTACGAGTACGACGGACGCATTCAATTGAATAGTGTAACATTATCTTTGTCGCGGATAACGAAACTGTTACGACAAAAAGGTTAATTAGATATACATTTAAATTGTTGATGATTATGTAAACATATTGATTGACTACATAAAGGAATCGACGTGCAACAGTGATAAGGTTATTGTAGAAATTTCTATCTGTATCGATCCAAAAACATTTATTGGAAAACAAAATTAACAAGATGCCTTATGTCTGCTTACACTGGTTTTAGTTTCGACCCTGACGACGTCCATGGGAGTGACCCTGCCCCTCGCCAGGCCCATGGAGATGCCGGTGAGGTTCTCGCGTATGTACGGCTCGCTGAAACAATTACACATAATTAGATTCAATGAAGGAATCGTGCCGTTCGTGACCTGGTTTACTTTGTCTAATAAAAAATATAATTGAATAATAATATGGAAACCTTATTGTTTCGTGTCAATAGATGTTCCAGAATGTTAAAAAGAAAAAGTACTAGTTGCTCGTACAAACAAGTAATTTATAATTTCAAAATTTTCAATTCAATTCCAAAACGACAATGAACAATGCTAAATCAAAATAAAAATACAAATATGAACCTAAATCTGAATATATATTTTTTTAGTTCTTTTAGATTTGTAGAGTAGTCTAGAACACTATTCAGTCATTATTTTTTAATTCGCTCTGGTCTCGAAATGAGGTTTTAAATGTTAACGAGCGACCTTCACTGACATGTAGTAAGTTTCCACTGACTATACACGTATATTACTGGAATATTGTTAGTTCAGAATTTTCAATGAGAAGGAGAGCGTTGACAATATATTCGTGTACAAGTATTTTGGCAGTGTAAACCCACGGTAATGAAAACAAGGTGATTTCAGTTGAATAAAAGAAACACATCTTTACAGTGTCGAGAAGTTTACTGACGTATACGTTATTATTGCAAATGGTTCAGCAAGTATACTAATAATTCATGTGTAAAATTTCATTGTTACTTTATTGTGTTCTTCAACCAAAGTAAAGTAACTAACATATTCATGTTAAAAACTTTTGCTCGGACTCCGTCCGTGGGGAATTAAATAAATTCTTATTTATCTATATTAATATTATAAAGAGGAAAGATTTGTATTTTTGTATTTGTATTGAAATAATTCAAAAACTACTGGGCCGATGTTAAAAATTGTTTCACCGTTAGAAAGGTAATTTATCTGTGAGTATTTTTTAATTTCACGCGGGCGAAGTCGCGAGCAAAAGCTAGTTTTTTATAAACTAACACAAATTAAAAAAAGATTCAATGATACACCAAAGTTCATTTTTAAGATTTAAAAACTTAGTTAATTAGGATCCTTAGTTACAAAGTGATAATTAAATCTATCTAGCGGAATTAACATAGCCTTTACAAATCCTTATCTTATTTACGCTTACAAAACTTGTCTTAGTTTTCATGGCCGTAATCATAAGTCGAAATGATTATCCCCACAGATAATAAAACGCATTGTGATATCAGATACAGTATTTATTAAGTTGCCAGTATTTTTAAATGCACGATAATAACATGCGCAGTTCACACTTGGCCCGTAAAGTTAGCCAGTAACGCTCAATAACTGGGCTGTTAATCAACTGGCGTGTGAATGTTAACCAGCACCAGTGAATCCATACAATCTATGACTGGCGGTCGCCATTGTCCAACTGTATTGGCCAAGTGTGAATCGGGCATTAGATTTTTCGTAAAGTTATTTGAAGGTTTTTTTTTAATACTGGCAGGCGGAAAATCACCGTAGGAAGTGGTTGATTAAATTCTTCTTTTTTACAAATATATCTTATGCTATGGGATAGGAAATTACATAAAGTCTAAATCCAAGTCGAGCAAATAAGGCTCGTTACATACGCTCAGTTTTATTTACTTTCAGTTGGAACTTAGCGTTTATATAAGGCTTAAACTAAGTGCATGTACATCAGAACATTAATTTCGCCCGGCCACAGCTAAAGATATGTGCGTTTAATATTGGTTTCCAACCAAGATTTAATCAAAACTGTATCAAGGAAATATTTAACCGTTTTTAAGTATTTTATCGCTATTTATTTTATCAATTTGGTTCAATTCGTTTTCCGCTTCCTAAATAAACATTGTACGAAAATTATTAAATGCAATCTCACTTTGAAAATGACTGAGACAGCATTTATTTTTATACTGGTGTAAAAGCAGTGAGAACCCAGAGTTAAATAAAAGCCAGTATAGAACCTTTCAGGTCGCATAAAATTCAAGTTTTATTTATTAAGACCAAAAATATGCATTTTGGTAGCAATACATCTGGACCGGTTACCGAATACTGTCGTTACGGTTTTAATGTTACGCTTTCACTACTCTATGACGAAATAGTTTCGTGTTTATAAAATTTTAACTCATATAACCGCAAAATTGTTGTGTAAATACATTGTGCGGTTTCCATAATATGGAAAATAGTATTATTATATTATTGTCAAACAAAAACCTATTAAAAATTGTATTTCGCTTTATATTCAAATCCTTTGTCCTTGAAATAAAATACCTACTTGTCATGCAAGTGATAATTGTTTCGCCTCGTTGATTTGCGGGCAAAGAGCTATGAACAACAAATGACAAAATTACCATGTACTTTGAAATCTATTAGCAATAATATTAAATTGCGACATTATCGAGCTACTTATCAAAATAAATCCAGGTTAGTCGGTAACTAGTTAATTACCACATATTCTTTGTTGTTCATTATCACAGTCATAGAGCATAGTTACTCGTACAATAGATGTGTCATACTTCCCTTTGTTTCACATGTAATCATTTCTGATATTATAATAAAAAAAAATATACAGACGACTTGAGTACCTCCTTCTTTTGGGAAGTCGGTCAAAAACACACTAATTTCTGTTACATAGCGAATTAAATCGTCATCTCCCCCACCTTATCCTACTCCCGTAGGGTCGGCGCACCGGGTTTTCGTCCTCCAAATAACTCTATCATCCGTCATCTCATCACTCTCTTCTTGTTCATGTCACCTTTCACGCAACTCATCCATCTCTTTCTAGGTCTACCTCTACCAGTGTACCCCTCCACAACTAACGTCCTTCTTGTTACATGCGATTCGTCCCTTCTCAAAACATGCCCATACCACGCTAACCTTTTACTCTTTATTTTCTCAACCACTGGGGTTACTCTCAAACTTCCTCTAATATACTCATTTCGTATCTTATCCAATCGAGTTACCCCACACATCCATTTTGACATTCGCATTTCTGCCACATGTATTCTCCTTTCATCCGTCCCTTTTACTTACATAGCGAATTAAATCACTCGAGAAATACATAAAGCATACTGTACACGAACACAAACTGTTTATACGCGTATTGTTGTAAGCTTGGCCGTGAATCTCTCATCTAAAAGAATATTCTTACGTCTAGATAATCTTTGTTAGATTACTGCAATTGTGTAATAAAAGATACAGTACTTTGTGATACATACTTATCAGTATTGTCCGTCATAAAACATATAATACATATGGGTGAAATGCCCACAGACGATAATCTCGCACGTGAAAAGTTAAAAATCATGTTTATACTGAAGATAACTACGACAGACGTGGTATTACCGAGCTAGTAATGACAGGCTATTCGATGTCCTAATTGTATTTCTTCTTTACTACTTTATAGCGTGTAAATGTTACGCAAACAAGTTTAAAAAAAGACGGTAAGACCGCTTTTCCACTGGTACCGCGACTGTTCATCATTTTTATGAGCAATGTTCCATTCCTACTAAACGAAACCACGACATTTGAAAACAAAACAATCGCGCGGTGAATCGCATAGTGAAAGCGGGTTCTTAGGACCATAAATGCGAAAGATTGCCATATTCCACCCACATCGCAAAACGTTTAAAACAACGTTGGCCTAAAACTATCGTATGCGGATCTTTCTAGTCGCGTTTTACGGGGTTATTAAAATCATAAAACGTAAATCTATTACGGAAATTATTAATCACTTTAAATAACATTTCCCGTATGAACATGGATTTATGTAAGAACATATCTAGGACAAATTTGATTACACACGACAATGTATAATAACATATATAAAATAAAAAATAATAGGCAGATCAGATCGTATTACAAAAATACAGGCGAATTGAGAACCTCCTTCTTTTTAAGTTGGTTAAAAAATAGTTGGCAAAAAAGGCCTCATTCAAGAATTATCTTGAAATAACGCTTGAACAGTCAATGTAAGATGGTATTTGTGAAATACTGGTAAAATAGGTATTAATTACGGATTGCAACACTTAACAATTTACCCACTAATGAAACAACTAGTTCAATTAGTTATTCATTATTGTTATTAGGCCGTATCAAAATTTTAATCAACTTCAAATTCCAAACTACTCGTCGAAGGATATTTTGTTTTTTAACCTTGAGAAACATTTAACATTCAATTTATGGGAAAACAATGTTAATAAATAAAATAAAATAAAATAATAAATTATATGCAAAAAGTTTTAATTAAAAAAAGAAACAAACACATTATTTGAAACGTGTCAGCAGACTTTATAATCAATTTTTATTTTACTCTGTACACTTTAATTTTATGCAGCTATATTTATACTTATCTGTAGCGTTGTAATGTATTTATTTTAAAATGTATTATTCTTTTCTGTTCAGAAATTACGTTAATAATATTACTTAGAAGCTTAGCGAATTACGTAACTGTTAACCGCAAGTTCTCAATTAAATTCTAAGAAGTGACAAAATTATTTATCGATCACACAAGTTATTTGGGACCTAATAAGCATGGATTTCTGAAACTTACACTACAACACATGTACACAATCGCATTGCTTTCTCTTTTTTCCTTAAAGTTAACGAGAGGATAGGCTAATGGCCATGTTTTTGAGCATATGTGTTGCGTCTTACTGCAACACCGGCGGGGAAGAGGCGCGGGGGGCCCTTTCAGCCGTCGTCCGTCCCCCGCGCGCCCTCACACTGCGCCCGGCCAGTTGCGCTCCGAGCTGCCATACGTCAACACACATTTAACCTTGACCTTGTAATTACTATTTTACAATACTTCGAACTGGAAGCGGAATCTTTACTTCACCATAACCCAGCCAAGGAAATACAGTCCACCATCTAATATTGGTCCTTCGAGCCGGAGCCTGTTTTACAAACTCGGGAAGAATTTACTCACAGAATCCAGGACATCGATTATCACTTCATCCATAAAGACGATATTTTGAAATGCTTACGTAAATCTATTATACAACATTGTATTACACTTATTTTGTTGCATGCAGAAACCGACATACTGAAAACTGGTTTGATAATAACAAGTACCCAATCTTAATAAAAACTGAATATTTTTGCAATATTACAAAATTGCATAAATATTCAGTCTCTCAGCATATATAAAAAGATTATTGTTGGTTGCAAAAAAGGCATTTTTAATTACCTTTTTTTTTATAAATTATGCTTTAAGATTTTAAGCAAACCAGTTATGTTACAATTTTTATTCAAAAGAAAAAAAAGTTGTAATAGACCCGCATTGAATTTTGCATTTTGAAAACACTTTCTATGTGCTATTTTTAATTTCCGCAGCGTAGTTTTGAAAAGCCTCTCCCAACGTGTTCAAAAACTAATGAATATTTGAACAGAGAACAGAACGCTTTGATCTCACGTTCCTTTAAAATGTAAATATCACGATAACCAACAATTCTTCGAATCAAAAATTAAAATTTCGAAACACATACAGCCACACTCAGAGGTTTTAAGTAGTTTCTGAAGCAATCCCTGAGTCTAGATTTTCATCGTGATTATTTAATGACGACTGACGGGTCGTCGCATTAAGTTAAACATTATTGTTTTAGTTTAATATAATGATTATTCTAAATCTGAAAATCTGCACTGTGCCCTCCTTAACGACCAATTAGCGAAGCTGCATACGGCGGTATGTCTTTAAATATATATATATATTCTTATTTAATTTTAAAAATCTTGAAATTATACATACAAAAAATTGCACTTTAAAGTAGAAACAATTTAAATATTAATTAAAACTATCAAGGACATCAAGATTCACAGACTTCATAATTACTTTTAATTCGTACAAGTTTTCACACAAACACCTTAATTCGCAGACTGGGTCGTTTAGCATAAGATCCCTCTAGACTACCATTATTTAATTATTTTTCGGTTTTATCAGTCAGATATCTAAATGTCCTTAATATAAAAGATTGCATATAATAATTTACTTGTTTTTATTCTTTGCGCTACCAAAGACTTGCAAAAAACACAAAATTAGCAATGACATTAACCACTTACCAAAACAAGAATACATTGACCGTATCTCGAACTGGTCAGATTGAAGTTCATTGAAACCATAAACGGCTGCACTCAGGGACTTTAGCAATTCAGATTTCTCATACTAAATCTACACCCTTAGTGACATTTAAACCACTCTGAGAGTTGTCTCAGCCAATTGGACAGTAGAGTCACACAAATGACGTAACTAGATACAGAAACAATGTATAATATTATTTTATCTATACTAATAGTATAAAGAAGAAAACTTTGAATTTTTCTATGTATTTGATTCACGCAAAAACTACTGGTCCGATTTTTAAAATTCTTTCACCATTAGAAAGGTAATTTATCTGTGAGTAACATAGGCTATATTTTATTATTACTAATATTGAGGAACTATTAATAAACAGCGTATTTCTGGACGCTGGCGTTAAAAAACCATTAAGTTTTAACTTTTCTTGGCTTACGCTGCCGAAACTGTTAGAGGTATATAAAAATAATGTATGAAAGAATTGTAGATCTCGAAAAGTTCTACAGAAAAGTCCGCGATAGCATATCTTTAACGGTTTTCGTACCCTAACCACTTTTTTGTTAACAAAATGAATTAAAAATCGCATGCTATCTGCGTCGTTGTTTTATTGGTTTCAATGTTAATCCTTATCCAAATAAATGGGTTTGTTGTCAGGAGAATTTAATGTAGAATAAAATTGTCCTTTACAGTATTTAAATTGGACTAATAGTTTAGAAGATATCGCGAGCACAAACAATCAGGGTAACCGAAAAATCAGAGCACAAACTACCGGGCTTAGGACTTTGGAATCATGCATCGGTAGATTTCTGTTATTACGTAGGTTACTGCTAAGTTAATACTTATGGTAATAGGTTGAAAAAAGGGGCGAACGTAAGTTTTGAACTTTCAAATTTCACGCGGACGAAGTCGGGGGCAACAGCTAGTAGTTAATAAACAAACAGAAATCTGCTTAACTTCAGATTAGGCCAAGGTTACACATTTTAATTAGATCTCTCTTGCCTTTGTATTACTGAAAGTAAATTTAATTTTGAATTCGTAGATATTAGATATTAAAATACGAATTTAACGTCTAGTTGATACAAAAGTCGATATTTGAAATTGTCATTACTATATTAAGAAAAATTATACTTTAAAAAATTATCGATTACAAATTATGATCGAATTTCGACTAATGGACAATGTTTATGATTGCTTTCGGATATAGAAACGAAAACATAGATAAAATGTTTACTATACCCTGGCCTGTCATAGCGTACCCCAGTTTGGACACTAGTCCCCTGCCCATCATAAAACAAGAAAGAAAAACGATAAAGTTATTATATTTATATTATGAAGTTTGAAGGTAGGAGTTCAAATTATGCGGTCAACGCGCGTATTTTGACATGCACATTCCCTGTCATTAAAAAAAAACAATAACATTACTCATATGATAACCGCAAATACCAATTTCGAATATTATTATTGGAATAAAATGTTAAAACTTATGATCGTGGAAAAATAATTCAATTCGAAATTACACCTAAAACAATATCTGTTAAAAGTACACATTGATTAAGTCAACTGGTACTTCACTGGTATACTGGCAGTAAACAAAGGAAGAAATAAGGCAATCACCAATTCCCGCCCACCGGTAAATAAGCGTTATAAAAAATACGCAGTAACCCCTCTTGTAACACTCATGTCATTGCATGGAGGATGTTGGTCAATTGGCAATGTCATATTAAAGTGAGTAGCTAAACGGTGAATTATGAGAGCTACCTCTAGACCAATCTAGAACACCTGCAATTGCACCTGAATTCAGACCTAGCCAAAACAAAATATAAATAAATCATAGTTGATGTGGTTGAACTTTTGTCCATCTGAAACTACCTTACAGAGAGTTGGTCACTGGTTATTAAGCAAAACCCTTAGCGTAAAACTATCAAAGGCAGACTAGTTTGGCAGTAAGATCGACAAGATTTTTTTTTACAAACAAACGGGAAATAATTGTAATTTCTGTTAAATAGTTTAGCATCAGTGAATAAGCGAACATAGTCAATCTATGGACTTGTTGTACACAATAATCTATACTAATATT
>LD688936.1:6048841-6067477 GCA_003118335.3 Papilio memnon
TGTTTTAACTCTATCCCCCACGCTCGTAACAATAGTATAATTTTATTTGCGTTATAAATGTGCTCTATTCTACACTTTCTAAACAGACCTTTAGCTTTTTCTCTCTATTCTGATATTGAACAATATTAAAATAATGAAACTGCCTTTTCGAACCGAATTGGAACGTCGAGAATATGTTTTTTTACGTTTTTAGTCATTGTAAACGGAGTATGAACTTCCAGGTGATGATCCTGCCGACGGAGCTGAGCGTGTACTACTACCAGACGTTGGAGTGCGGGCTGCACAACTACAGCGGTGACGTCACCGCGCTCCTCGCACTCGATGACGTCAGAGCGCGACTCACGCACAACAAGTTTATAATATACATCAATAGTGTTGAAGGAATCAGGTTGGTTTATGTGTTCGGAGATTTCATCAGTAACTAGCTTTAGCCCGCGATTCCGTCGGTGTGGAGTTTAAAAAAACAAAAGCCTATGTGTTCTTCCAGACTATCCTCTACATCTATGCCATTCGTCGAGATCGATACAGCAGTTTAGACTACAAACTCTAACAAACATCCATCCATCCATCCGTCCATCTAAACTTTCGCATTTATAATATTAGTAAGATTAGTAAAATAGAAGACAATCCAAAAAGTCAGATTTTAATTGCGCAACTTCTGAATATATCATCGATTTTAATTAAGTCTGCTATATATATTAAATGTAAATATGAAATATTGATGAAACGATAGTTATTCAAAGAAAATACTCTTAATACTAATTTCGGGTGTTTCCAGTTGGATAGATTCGCCCTATCGGAATTTATTTTCCCGTTAAGTCGAAAGACCTTCGGGAAGCATCCCTTCTTTCAAATTACAATACGCATGTGACGTCACTATAGACTATAAATCACACCTAATGCAGATTTAGTAGGAAAATCAAGCGACCAAACTTAGTATCAATTAGTCATTTGTTTTATTTTTAAAGTAACTACAATTTCCCTTTTTAGGTTATTAACAACACTATACGACCCCTCTACCGGTAAAAAGATAGCTATCTTCGAGCCGGACGAGGGCGCGTACGGGGAGGTGGTGCCGCTCTGCACGCGCGCCGTCTTCAACTACAACTTCGGAGTGGCCTACATAGCACATGTGGAGAATTTAAATGAATTCTACATGCAGCGCACCTCGGACACGGACAAGATAGCAACACTGCTGGAGGAACTGTTCAAGTTCTATGAAGGTAAGTCAGCTTGGTTTACTTTGTTATAAGCGATTTGTTACTTTGATGTTCAATTTTAATGAAACCATGAATCTCAAGAGAAGAGGTCAATTCATTTAAAATTCGCCTAATCTTGGCCACGGTAAGACATGATTTGCATTTCAGCAAATCTGTCAAAAATGGTATTTTCTAAAAACTAAAAGATTTTGTAGCTTCTAATTTTTTTGTTTAGTATTTGTTGGAATTTCTAACTTGTAATTTTTTTTTAATTAATTCTTTACGACGTTTATCTCAGGTACTCCTGAAGCTCTGACAGAGTTCGAAGTGGAAGGTCTATGCGCCGCCAAGTCAGCCGACGGCAACTGGTACCGCGGCTGCATTCTCAGCGCTCAGGAGACTGACGTCAAGGTGCAGTTCCCCGACTACGGAAACTCGGAGACCATCCCCAAGACAAACCTCAAGAAACTGGACCCCAAGTTCTACGAGCCTTGCGCCCTGGCCCTCGTCGCCAGCCTCGGCCTTGTGGCCCTGCAGGATGACACCCTCACCAAACTGACCGAATGGACCACGGACAAGGAGGTCCAGGTCACCCTCGCCTTCGGAGACGACGGCTGGCTCGCCAGTCTACATCTAGACGGCGTCGACTTGTCTATGAAGTTGGTTAACGAAAAACTTGCCACACCACAAATAGCCGTACCAGAACAACCTAAAACAGAGGAAGCGCCTGTCGAAGAACCAATCTCTCTCCCTGAGGGATGCACTCAGGTCTACATCAGCCACATCGACACCCCGGGACACTTCTGGCTGCAAATGCTAGACAAAGTCGACAAAATTAACCAAATACAATCGGAACTCCAAGAGAACGCCGACGGATACACCGATATCGAGAGTAGAGAAATGGGCACGCTCTGCGTCGCCAAGTACCTCGCCGACGACCAGTGGTACAGGGCTGAGATCCTCGACGCAGACTCCGATATTACGACCATTCGCTTCATAGACTACGGCAACACCGACGTGCTCGACAACCAGCCCGGACTGATCAAGGAAATGCCTCCACATATGAAGGAAATCGAGCGATTAGCAATCAAGTCCAGTGTGAACGCGATACCGACCGGCACTGGCCAGTGGTCGGAGCCCGCATCAGATTACTTCACGCAGCTGGTCGGCGACACCTCCGTACCGGTAGACGCTCTCATAGTCCTTAAAGATATTATGACTTACGTGGACATATACGTTAATGGCCAAAACTTAACCGATAAACTGGTGTCTGAAGGTCATGCCACGAGATCTGAAGAGAATGAATGCGGCGACCTGCCCTCGTGCTTCGCCAGCCATGTCAACTCGCCCTCCGAGTTCTGGATACAATTGGAGACCGCTACGACGGAACTGCAGGCCATGGAGGCCGCGATGGTCGATGCTGAGAACTTCCCTGAACTAAAGGAGAGGGAGGAGGGTGTCATCTGTGCGGCCAAGTATCCCGAGGACGGCGCCTGGTACAGGGCACAGGTCATAGTTGATGGCTCCGAAGGTACTGAGGTGCTGTTCATGGATTACGGTAACGCGTCCATAGCCAACGAATTGCGAAGTCTTTCCGATGAATTGAAAGTAAAACCGGCTCTGTCCAGAAAATGTGCGCTGCAGAAACCTCGGGATATCAAATCTTGGTCTCGCAAATCTGAAATAAAGTTCAATGAGTTGGCTGCGGAGGGAGCTACCATTTTCAACGTACAGTTCATAGCCGCGGGAGATATTTCCATAGTGGAACTTTACTTGGAAGGAAAGTCGGTGACGGAGGAGCTCGTTGGCCTCTGTGAGGAGCAGCCCATGTCCGAAAGACCGACACCCCTCGGACAAGACTTACATGCTAGCGGAAAAATCTGTTACGTCCATTCGTTAGATGAGTTTTACGTGCAGACTAATGAATCAGACGCCGTCTTGGATAAAATAACAGAAGAGTTATGCCAGGGCGAGGAATTTGAGCAAGTTCCCGATCTTAAAGTCGGGTCGGTTTGTGCGGCACTGTGGGCGGAGGACGAGCAGTGGTACAGAGCTAAAATCTTGGAGTTTTGTGATGTAGGTTATCACGTGCAGTTCATTGACTACGGAAACAAAGCTAAATGCGATACGTTCAGACAGCTGCCCGAGGATCTAAGCGGTATCGAACCAATAGCTAAGTGTTGTCGACTCGCCAGCGTCTCGAATGAGGATGCAAAAGTGAAGCTGGAAGAATTAGCCGCGGACGGAGCGACGACATTCCAAATAGAATTCTTAGATAGTTTAAAAGAACCGACGCTGGTGAAACTTTTATTAGATGGCAAAGATGTTTGTTCTATTATACTCTCTAGTGCTAATTTAAAAGAGAAAAATGTCACAACCGACAAAACAGAAGAGGCTGTTGTACCTAGTCAAGAAGTAATCGTAGAAGAAACGGTTTCCGAGCCAGTTGTTGAAAAAGTAGATAGTGATAAAAGTATAGAAGAGGAGACAGTGAGCACTACTTTAGATACTTCGGAACATAAATCACCAGATCACAGTGAGAGTGTAGCGAGTAATAGTCCAGTAGAGGAGAACAAATCAGAAGCCAATGATACTAAAAATGTTGAAAGTGAAACACGGGACCAAATATTGTCTAAAATTGATAGTGTAGAAAAGATGGAAAATAAAAATGAATCTAAGACGGTAAGCAGTGAATCGAATAATCCTACTTCTAATGGTGAAACTTCGTTACCTTTGACTCCTGTGAAAGCGGAGTCTGTTGTAGAGGAAACGGAGACCAAGGATGCAAAGGAATTTAAATAGAAACTGAATATATGTTGATTTACCCTAGTTCTAATTATACGCTCTTTTGTGATAGACTAATCTTATGACTGCATTTGAGCAATTTAGGTAGATTGAATGACTGAGTGACTGAATGTGATATATGGTTCTATTCATATCATATATTTCTGATTGTTCTTGTAATTACTCAATATTTAAAATGTCTCTTTTTTTGTTAAGATTTTGTTTGATTTTTGTAATGACTGTTGCCCCTAGTGATATACGAAAGTTACTTACATGCTATTATATATATAAGGACTGTTGATGATTGTTTCTATATTTTATTTCATTTAACTTTGACAAAAATGTTTAAAAAAAAAACTATTTTTTTCGCTTATAATTTTGTATAAATACTCGTATTATTTGCTTTAATAGCTTTCGAAGCTAACTTGTCTATTGTTAGTTTTTAAGTTTTTTGTTTTACTTTTATTTTGCAGCTCCTTTGTAGATATGTTTAACATTCCCGGTGATTTTTTTTTTCGTTTAAAATTGAAAGTTATGTTTCCAGAGAGTTACACTTTAGTGTTTTTTTTTTTTCAATATGATTGTCATAAAAAATAAATCAGCAATATATCCAAATGGTTACGGACGTATTTAAACTCTGTTAAAACGATTTCGGTTTTTCACATTTCATGTATATTTTATGTTCGCATATTGTTTGTTGCAGAAAATAAATTTTTTATAAAGCTTTATTCCTCGTTTTATTGTCTCCTTACAATAACATGTCACTTTTCCGAAAATAAAAATCGCTAATCGGGGGTAGACAGTACTTTTAAGCAAAAAGACTTTGAATGGTAAAAAAAAAAGATACTAAATTAAATTATTTATTTTTCAAAAGAAAATATGTATAAAAACCACAAACATCTGTACAATCTTAAATTTATTATTGACATAGCTACAACGTCTAACTAAAAATAGAAAACTTGAAAATATTTATTGTAAAAAATCGATCGCATTTTCTGGAGTAAATCTATGTAGTGTTAAGATAAAAAATTAACAATCGCCATTAAAAAAAAAGCTAGCTCGTGGTAATATAGTTTGAAGATATTTGAAATAAATATCAACAACTAAATTTAAAAAAATCATATAGCTTGCTGAGTCATTGTTAAATTGGACAATAATAAAAAAATGCAATTACATACAAAGTTCTTTATCAACAATACTCAACAGGACATTACAAAAAAAACATCAATTATTTATACAATTTCTTATTTTAATCATAGAAAAACTTATATCTACATAAAATCCATAAAAATAATACAATCTAAGAGTATTCAACAAAAAAATTACACGAATTATTTAATAAGTCCTATAATACCGATATCTTTCAAATCATCATGTTTTTCTAGTATAAGTCCTTTTTCATTAGCGAGATGTAGTACCGAGAGTAAGGCGAGCGGCACACTCAGCGATTCGCGCATGTTGGCGGACAGCTTGCCCGGCAGCCGGGTGTACACCGAGAGGAAAGTCGTCGCCGTCACCTCCTCCTTTTCACCTTCTTTACTCTTACTGGTGAGCATCCTCCACGTGCAGTGTTTTAATTGCTTCATGTCCACCTTTTTCGCTCTCATCGCGTAAGGTATGAAGATTTTCGCCACCTGAAATCAGATAATTTTTTTTATAAAAATTGTACAATCGGGAAATCTGTCGGTGTTGCAACTAAAAGTTAGTGGTTTGAAAGTTATGCATGCATTAATACGACGCAGAACAACTAATAGGACGGCAGCTATTAAAGATTTTAACTCACTGCTATCTAACTTTTTATTTCTAGGAATAGGCTGAGTTTATCTCATTGCAAGGAACAAGGCAATATTTTTATAATCGGAATACCATGAATATCCGCGACTGTCCAATCAGGACATTCGCGGTGTTCCATTTATTATTATTCTGCGTCGTCTAAATGTAGACAAACCGTTGAAATGTAGTTAGTATAAGTAATATTTACCTTGGTGGGAGGCTCTAGCATGTCTCCGATCTCCTCCGGCGGCTGGTCCTTGAGCTGGTCGTGCGGGTCGCCCGCCGCCGCGCCCTCCTCGTGGCCCCACTCCTCGCCCTCCTGTATACACAATTGTAAGCCCTTATTCCACTAAACGACTACAAACTGCTCTGCCCCTACCCCATAGAAAATTGAAAAATCATACTAATATTATAAATACGAATTTAAATGGATAGATGGACGTTTGTAGCTTAAACGACTGAACGGATTTCGATGAAATTTGATATAGATGTAGATAGTCTGGAAGAACACATAGGTACTCCCTTTTGTTTCTTTTTAATTCCTCACGGACGGAGTCGCGGGTGAAAGCTAGTGTAAAATAAATATGATGCCTACCTTTGTGTTATGGGTGTGATGTTTAGAGATATGTTGTAAAAAGTAAGTGTATGTAAGTGATTCAACTCACGGGTACACTGTTGGGGCAGTAGGAGGCGTCGTTCTCGTTGTTGTAGTCGTAGTCGCGCACCTCGTCCACAGCCAGCGGCTCGCGCTCCGCCCCGCCCCCGGCCCCGCCCACAGCCCCCTCCCCCGCCCCCACCGCGCACAGCGCGCGGCGTCGCTGCAGCCGCACGTTCTGACGCACGAACAACTTGCAGAAGTGGGACTCATCTAAACCCCTAAAAATAGAATCATTTTAATAAAATAAAAGACGAACAAGCGCCCAAAGCAATTCACCATAATATTTATGGATATATGTTTCTGTTACCCATCGTCTACTTTTAATAAACAAAAGAGGATATTTCTCCTATCTATATCTATATACTATGCGTACTCGCTCGCCGAAGTCATTTTTCTTTCCCTTCCGTTTTTTTACGACAGGTGGGGGAAAAAGGAAGAAAATCAGACTTTGATTTGATTTACATTCATCTTTACATGGCTATTTAATTTTCATTATCGTCCCGTCATGCGCAACCGCTACCTAATTGGTTATTAGAGACGAAGTTTTCATGCAACAAAGGCAATATTTCAGTAAGTGGTGTGGTGTATGTCCGCGACTGTACCTGTCGATGGGCGTTTTAAAGTTAGTCTCGTTCCAGGTGTGTCCGGTGGCGAGGGTCTTCCTGGCGATGGTGATCTTGGCGGGCTGCGCGGGCTCGTAGTCGGGCGCGGGCGGCGCGCGGCAGTCGGCGGCCAGCCCCGCGCCCAGGAACTCCAGCTGCCGCTTGCTGCGCGCGCACTTCTTCTCCACCGTCAGCCGGCCCGTCGCCATCGACTGTGTGCGCTCCGATAACTTCGATGCTGGAATTTAGATTAAATTGTTCATGTGATTTGATTTTATAGTTGATGTCTAACTGGGAATGTTAGTTTAATATTAGCTTTGTTATTTCTTAACTTTTTCATTTAGATAAAAAGGAGAATGGCTCTTGTTTACTATTTAGTATACAATTGAATATGAAATTTCTATACGAAATGAGTATATTAGAGGAAGTTTGAGAGTAGCCCCAGTGGTTGAGAAAATAAGTAGTAAAAGGTTAGCGTGGTATGGGCATGTTATGAGAAGGGATGAATCACATGTAACAAGAAGGACGTTAGTTATGAATGTGGAGGGTACAACGGTAGAGGTAGACCTAGAAAGAGATGGATGGATTGCGTGAAAGGTGACATGATCAAGAAGGGAGTGATGACTGAGATGACGGATGACAGAGTTATTTGGAAGACGAAAACCCGGTGCGCCGACACTACGGGAGTAGGATAAGGAGGAGGAGATGAATTGAATATGAAATTTACCTTAGGACTACTTAAGGAGTAGTCTATCGGCCGAATACTGAATCGATTCTAAGCCCTTCAAACTATTTGGAGTTTAAGTGTGGCATTTAATGTCATAGGAACTGGATATACCAATGATCTAGTGTATAAATGTTGCGTATCCTCTAGCGCAGTCCTGATTTTTTCTTAACTGTAGTGTGTGTGGGCCCCTCCCCACGCGTGTGTGTTGTGTGTTACCTCTGTTGTTGCGCAGGCGCCAGTGCGCGGGCCCGGCCCAGGCGGCGACGATGGCGCCGCAGTAGGAGTACTCGAGGCGCGCGTCGGCGGCGGCCTGCGGGCGCATGTCGGCCACGCGCGCCGCCCCGCCCGCCGCGCCGCGCGCCGCGCACGCCGCCACCGCCGCCACCGCCGCCACCGCCACGTCCGCCTCCTCCTCGCTCTCGATGCCGCCCAGCGGCTCATCCTCTTTTTTTAAATATTACTACATTTTCGTTAATCTATACTAATATAATAAAGCGTAAACACACACTTCTTTGTTGTCTAAGATGTCAGCAATTACAGCATATTTTTGAATAATTATTTTTTTAGCTATTGAGATCCTACATCCACAAATTATTTGATCCGTGTCTATCACCCTGTATATTAATAAAACTCACCGAACAGATCGTTGTGCAGGTCATCGTGCGGTATGGGCTCCACGTCCGCGTTCACGTCGAAGGCGAGCGCCTGCTGCGACAGGTTCAGTCGCTCCTCCACCCACTTATTAACGCGGTCCTCGCTGTCACACAAACATACAATAAAACACATTTGTATGGATATCAACATTACATACCACTAGCTTTTGTCCGCGACTCCGTCCGCGTAGAATAAAGAAAAGTAAAAAATACAGCCTTTGTTATGCTCTGATAACGTAGCTTTTAAAAGGTGAAAGAATTGAAATCGGCCCCGTAGTTTTTGAGTTATTTCAATACATACAAAAATATTATTTTCGAAGAAATTTCAATGTTACCAAATGTGCTAGTTGAAGTTACTGAAGTCTAGCCAATCAAGTCAGATGCGATTTAAGGTTAGGCTCCAAGCACCACAATGGTTACTTATTACACATAAAAATGTCTTTATATGGTTAGCTGCAACATTGCAAGCCGTTAACTTAGGGTAGGCTCTGAGCCGCGTAGGCCCCTAATGATTATGTAGAGTGTGCTAATGATGATGTTGATACTGACGTGTACTCCGTGTCAGGGTCCCAGCTGGTGATGGAGAAGGCGGCGAAGGGCTCGCAGATGCGGTCCACGCTGGTGAAGGCGGGCAGCAGCCTGCTCGCCAGCGTCATGCGCTCGCTCAGTTCCAAATATTCCGACTCATTATTAATTGGCTCCAGGTACGGAGTATCCGTTCTTGAAATTTATGAAAAGGCAAACATTTTTTTTTAATAACTAGCTGTTGCTCGCGACTTCGTCCGCGTGAAATTAAAAAAACGACAGCATATTTCTTCTTACCTCAATATGAGTGCTAAGGTGTCATCGTGTATGGGCAAGGTGGCATTGAAGGCTCTGTTGGATGAAGTAACATCTCCCGCGGTCGCCGCCAGCCTCTCGAAGAACGGATCTGAAAATATTTACTTAAAATGTAACATAACTAAACTGTACATTTACAAATTAAAAATTAATATCCTTTTATCTTGTACAAGAATTTGATAAAACATATTACAATTTTATTAAATTGTACCGATTTTAAAAAAAATATTTAGTTTAGTAATATATTTGTATGTAGATTTTTTTTAATTCGGCACGGAAAAGTCGCGGGCAAAAGCTGTAACATATAAAATTGCATATTACTGACCAACAAAATCATTAGCATCAAAATCTCCATTAAAGACGTCAGGGTTGGCTGCGATAGCGCCCTTAGATTTCTTCTTCTTCTTTTTGACGGCGGCTTCCGCCGGCTCTTCACCAACCTCCTCGTTGTCGTCTTTCTTACCTCGCTTTGTCTATTAAATGAATTGAAGTTTAAGTAATATGAAAACGGTGCCATATTGCGGGAAAATATGGAACTAATTTCTTTGTGCACATTAGAATAATGCAATAGAGAAAACTGAAGCACCCCCAGGACAGCATTTTTATGTTCTTGGTTAGGCCATGATTTAAAATAAAAAAGGACAACACTTGTGTAATTAAGTATGGGAAATCAACACTAAGGGAATGCTGGAGTGACCCTGAGTATAGTAGTTAATTAAGGATTGGATTCTAAAATTGTTGTGTTCTTTAATGTTGTTTTCTAGTCAAGAACTGTGCCTTTAATCAATAATTGCTATTAATAATTATAGTTCAGAAAGTTCCCAAGTCTGTAATAACCTCACCTGAGCAGCTTTGCTAAGCCCTCCAGCCATTTTAAGCACATCATAATGCACAGCGTCCACCCTGTAAGAGTAGATGCGTGCGGATGCGTCCACCACAGTAGAGGCAGTCTGTAGATTGTCCATTCGCGCGTCGTGACGTCGCAACATTGACGTCATAAAATCTATCAGCTGCAGATTCCATGCGTTATCTTTGTTGATTTTCTGAAAAATGGCAATGGATCTTACAGACATCTGAAAGTATATTTTACTAGAATAGAGAACTGGTAAAGGTAACATTATGCTTTAAAGTAAAAGCCTAATGTTTATTTATCTCCATCGTTTTTTTACTCTGTATTATTGACAGATTTTAATTACTTAAAAAAATAAACAGTGCTATGTGTTGCCGATACTGGTCAGTTTTGAAAAGAAAAACTAATTATTGGTTGATTACAACAAATAGTATCAGTGTGATTGTAATAGATGTCAGTGAAATTTTAACAAAGTATAGATTTTCAATTTATAATCTGTAGGTTCAAATCTTTGGTATGAACCATATTTGCCACCACATGCTTCAAGATTATTGGAAATAAACCCATAATATTTCTTATTGGTAAATTAACAAAAGTCTACAAATATGTTGCATTAAAAATAGAACAGTATTTACATTTTCTGCATACAATTTGAGACAGCCTTGAAAATGTTCTTTCTGCGGTGATGATGACATTGTGTCTTTACTGCGTCCTGGGGAAGCCAGCGGTGTGGACGTGACCAGGGCACGCTCCGATGCCACCAATGACGAACGCTCAGCATCGTCATCATTACGTTCCTAAAACATTAATATCAACAAACCTAAAAGTGTACCCAAAGTTTTGCTCTATGTGAATATAGTAACTACTGGTGTATATCATGGTATTCATTGTAGTACATTTTTTAAGAATTAAAGTTCAATGAAGCCTGGATAATGAGTTACAGTTTTTGTGTCAACAAACAGTCCAATGGTAAAAAGTTCAATAGAGATACTAATAAGATCATAATGAAGGTTCAATAAGATTACAGTAACTTTAGACATAACTTTACACAAAAAGTATTTAAATTGCGAAAATAGGTTACCTCATCCCTGTTTATCCGATTTTTTTGTGCTATTAGACTTCTCCTACGCAAAGGACTGTTGGTCCCGCCAACACTCAACCTTGCAACCGGGGTGTTAATTATCGAAGTGTCCATCATCGTAACATTCAAATCACTTTTTGTTATACACAACTCGTTGATGATGCATTAAAACTCTAATTTAATAAAGTTTATGTTAATAAATCTTTGTAAAATCAAATCTTTTAACAGTTATCAATCTTTATCAACAAAACTGTTTATAAAATTCAAAATTGTATATGTAACGGACGAACGTTTCGTTTCACAAAAAAGTCCATGAATTCTATATAATGAATTTAGCCATTTCAACTCGTTTATCAAAAATCATGACCAACCGATACGATATTTTTTTTCATTTCCAGATCACAATTACATCGGTTACCCGAAGTCGAGAATCAACGATAGAAACATTTGGCCTATTTTCATCCAAGGGTTTTTAGCCTTTTCGTAGTTAATTCAAATACTGTTTAGTTTATTTAGTCAAAACTTTTAAATCTTTACACACTAATATAAATGATCTAGGTATAACCTTTATAATAATTACTTATTTTACTAATTACTGGAGCAAATGCTGCTATATGCTCATAAAAGCACATTTTAACTTTTTTATTTTAACTCTTAATCTTATTAAATAAAATGTCTCATATGATTTTTATTGTATGTTATGTACTATTTATTTAAAATTGCAAAGAAATCTATTTAAGAATCTTATTTTTGGTTACAACTTAACTAAATCCACCCATTCTTCTGCATTTTTAGTCTGTATTCCCAGCTGTTTGTAATTGGTTTTCGGTTTGTAAACGGCGCGCTTGTTGCCAACTTCCCGTCAGTCATTTTATTTGCTCACTGAAAGTTCGCGGTCGACAAATCAGTAAAAATCTTTGTCATCTGCAAGTAATTTTTAAAGTGACAAAATGAGTGCTGGAATGCCTGAATTGGGCTCCAAAATAAGCCTAATATCGAAAGCTGACATCCGCTACGAAGGCCGTCTTTTTACCGTCGATCCTCAAGAATGTACCATCGCTTTAGCTAGCGGTAAGTTGACAAATGGATACTCAGGATATCTGCCTAAAGTGGTTAAACACGTATAAAAAGTGTCTAACTTAGTGTCCCCTATTTTTATTAGTGGAATTATTATGAAAATCAGAATTCAGGTAATAATAGCCGGTCCAAGAATTGATTTATTCGTTTCCCTCCTATAGTTGTTTGTTGACTTTCAAGGATAGTTTTGGCTACTAACTATAAAACGAATTCCTTTCCGTTTAGTTTTGAATGTTAATTTCTAATGAAAGATCTTCGATGATCACGTTTAATTCCATCTACCCTCACAGTAATTACATGACCCGCCTTTCCGACCGCTGTTACACTTTGATGACGTTGATACTGAATCCCTGTAAACAACTTCTGTTTGGTTTTTCGAAGATGTAACAATTTCAATGCGATATTTCTAGAAATTTTCTGTTTAATCATAAGTATATAGTTAATTGTCATTAAGATGCAATTATTTACTTATTAAAATGCGTAAATAAAAATAGCTTTGTTCCTGTTTTTTACACTTAAAGTACATAGAACTTAAAAAAATAATCGTAATGGTTTTAACATAGTAGGTAGGTTGATGTTTACATAAAATTTAGAATAAAATAATTTACATATTGTCAGAATGTACATGAATATTATATTACTACCAGTTACATTTTGTAAATTGTTCAATTATTGTAATTTGTTTCACATATAGTGAATTTTCTAAAAATCTTTATTTTTTCACAGTTAGGTCATATGGGACTGAGGACCGTGAGACGCAATTCCCGGTGGCACCACAGACTCAGGTGTATGACTACATCTTATTTCGTGGATCTGACATCAAGGATATCCGTGTGCTAAACAATGTCCCCACCATCGCCAACGACCCTGCAATCATGCAGATGTCTGTGCCCCCGTCTCTCACTCCTGGAACCACACAGGGGCAGTACGGAGGGCAGTTCAACCACCCTGTGGTGGGTCAGGCGGGGCAGCAGTATGCCCAGTACCACCCGATGTCAGGATTCCCCACCAATGTTCACGCTCAGCTAAACAAGACGAGTGAGTTGTCTCCGCAAGCATCGGTGGACCTGGCTCCACAACCCCAGCCAGCCACTGCTCCAATAGGATCCGGAGTCATTCACCATGCCAACCAAGTGAAAGACCAAGGTTTATTTAATTTGGAAAATGTCAGCTTTGGCTTACATACATATGCTACTTTGCGATTTTTGACTTGACAAACAAGTGCTTTGTAATCTGAGGGTATTGAAAATATTCGGTTCAGAGATTTAGTTGTTTAAAAAGTATATAAAAAGTATGTACAAAGCATTTGATTTGTGACTGCATTAACATTGGCATGGATTTTTTTTCACCCACCCACATCTTTAGATTATTTTTATAAATGATCACATCTTTATGTATTTTACCTAGCTAACAGTAGATTATGTATTCCTTTTGTATTTAACCTTCTTTCTTGCAGATTGTTAACCCTACAGTACCTAAAAAACTAATTGTTATTTTACATAGATTTTGTAACTAATATGAAAAATAAGAAAATCCTATGTATCAGTTCAATATTAATTCATATAATGATTAACAAATAAAAATTAATAATTATTAACCCAACTAATGACCTAACAAGTGAGTTATTATGAAAAAAAAAATAACACGAAATTAACAACAGAAAATCGCAATCTGCATCTTTTTTCCTTGGTCTGTTGCTTGTGCAATAAATAAATAATTTTGATTTGATTATTTTCAAGTATTTAATAATTTGAGAGTTTATAATCTACAATTAGTAAAAAGGGTGATAAAATTAGTTGAATAATAGGAAGATATGATCTCATTTTTTTTTTACTTTCATATGCTACTATGCTTTGCTTTTTCTTCAATTATTCCTGCATTTTTGCGCTTGTTATCCACCTTCATATGTAAAATGTTTCATATAGTTTAGTTTTGCACTTTCTGAATATTGAATATTAGCTGCTATCATTAAACATAAGTGTTATTTAGTGAGGATTTATTATTAAATTGTTTCAACTGTTATTAGGCTCAATGCTGGATCTCATTGGAGGTGGATGTCAACAAAATAACTCGCGCTCTGGCACTCCTGCGGGCCACAGGAAGAGTCCTACAGCTGACCAGGGCACTCAGGTAATATTTTACATTATAAAAAAAAATAGTAAGGTGTATCTATTGTTTTCGAAAAAAAAAATTGTGAGATTATAGCATTATTTGTTGAATTAAATAAAATTAAATTAAAATTTAAATTAAATTATTTGTTGAAATTAAATAAATAGTTATTTTTTGTAATTTTGCGAAAATTAGATTATTATTCAAAACAATGTTAACAATGTTTTTATATGGATGATATATAATATTATTGTGTAAATTTAAACCTTTAATAGAAAAAAGTAATTTAAAAAACTTTAAATGTTGTTAAAAATGGACATTTTGAATAATGCCCTTTTTCTATTTAACCAACGAATCTCTTGAAGTAACGATGTGTGTATTGTGATGCAGGTCGGTTCAGTCGCGAGTGGTTCCGGTCAACGCGACAGGGGGCGCGGCGCGGCGCAGAAGGCGGGCCAGCAGCGCGCGCGGCCCAACTCGCGCACCCGCCAGCGCCTGCCCAGCGGGGGCTCCTCGGGCGCGCCCGCCGCGCAGCCGCAGCCGCAGCCCGCCGCCCCAGCGCAGCAGCTGCAGCAGTATAACCACCGTCAACCAGGTATTGAGCGTTTCACACTTTTTGGCAGCTGAACATTGTATTCCTTCCAGTGATTTGTGCGCCCAACCGAGCTAAGATGTTTGAAAAATACAATATGCGTACATATTTTTATGTTTTGTAATATTTTATCTCAATTCACAGTACATCTAATAAGTTAATTTAAGATTTCTTTTTAACAAGAAGGGTATGTTCCCTATTCGTCTATTCTATTTTTATTTTTCTACTACTTCTTAACTCCGATTCTGATTGTCCGGTTTTCATAATTTAAATTTGAGTAATGCATGTCAATTAAAAAAAAAGATTTTGTGTTAATCTTAAGAAGATTTTTCAGGGGGTGCGTACACTGGGCAGAACTACGGGCGCGGCGGGTGGCGGGGGAGGCCGCGCGGGCGTGGACGCGGCTTCGTGCCTCGCAATAAGAACACACTCAAGTTCGAAAATGACTATGACTTTGAGCAGGCAAACACTGAGTTTGAGGAACTGCGCAGCAAACTTGCCAAGGCAAAGATATCTGAAGGAGAGACTAAAGTTGAGGTTAGTTTATTGAAGAGTTTAACATTTTGTGTAGAAACCTTAGATATTTCAACCTCCTAAGCAAAACATTAATAGAAATAATATCTAATAGGAAGCCACTTTTAAATCCTATTGGATATTAGTCAGAAATAATGAAGTTTAAGTTTGTTGCAATGTTTTAAGTATTTTTTCTTTTACTGTAATATCGCAAACAAGACGATATATAAAAAGAAGGTGAACAAATATTGTAATACGTTTGCAGGTCGACGTTCAAGGCGAAGTGGATAAGAAAGATGACTCCGGCAACGAGACGGGCGCGGGCGAGCCCGAGGTGGACGAGGACTCTTCTGGCTTCACCGGCTATGACAAGAACAAGAGTTTCTTTGATAACATCTCCTGCGAGGCGGTTGAGAGGTAAATAGTTTAACAAGATGAATACCAGATAAAAGTTTCGTTATGTAAATTGAAATGCTTGCCCCAGCTGGCAACATTTTAGGTCATTCACTGTTTTTTTTTTTAATCTTAATGATTACTATTTCTAATGCCATTCCAACAAAGCTCTAAGTAGGTTAGTAAGGAAAATATTCTAATGGCCGGATTCCGAATTCCCGACCATGTGATAGAAAATCCATTCCCTGAACCATTAGGCTATCGGCACTTCATTGTATGTTACTTATAATTTATTGTCAGTTTTATTACTTGTTTTGTAATCAATGTTGTGTGTAGGTCGAAGGGTCGCAGCCAGAGGACGGACTGGCGGACGGAGCGCAAGCTGAACTCGGAGACGTTCGGCGTGGCGTCGGCGCGTCGCGGCGCCTGGCGCGGCCGACCCAACTGGCGGCACAACATGCACAATATGCACAACATGCACAATATGCACAATATGCACAACATGCACAACCAGCATCACCAGCCGTAAGTATATATGCATAGAAAATGCCCCCTTTGAAAGTACCCTTTCATCCTACAGCATGGGTAAATCTGTTATGACAAAATTTTCAAAAGTACGACTTTGTGATAAGCATTATAGTTTTCTCAAGAGCGGTTCTTATCTTGACGTAAATCGCTGCGTAGAACACAATTGTAGATGTAGAGGGTGCATCAGCACGCGAGAGAAAGGTACTGCGTTATGCGCCGATGACCTTGTGCCGGCAAGATATTTGAAAAGCGTAAATCCTACTTGTTTCTTTTTATATCAGTTTCGACTTGTCGTAACTGGCATATTCAAATATACATTTATTTTGTTAGTAGACACAATGTAGGGTAAAATTAATAACACGTATGATGTAAGCAAAGAGCAGCGATCACTGGTGACGTAGTATGTCGTACTTCCCCAGCTGGAGGGCGATGCGCGGCGCGCGCGGCCGTGGCGCAGGCGCACCCAACACGCGCCGCCCCGCCGCCCCCGCCCCCGCAGCGCCGCCCGCGCCCGCCCCCGCACCGCACAACGTACAGCCAGCCATCGCTGCAGGTATTACACGCTCACAGTACACATGTGGAAATCACCACAAAACCAACTCACTTAGCTCTGTGCTGTTGAGCTGCGGCTCAATCAAATTACCAGTTCAACTCAATACGATGTACTATAACTATAGGACGAGCCGCGAACTATCCGGTGATTCGTATCTTACGCAAATTGAACTGATCTATGAATCAGTTCACTGATCTTCACGTATGCGAACCGTGAGCTGAGCTGATGTACAATTATTAGCATGCATCTTATATTGAACTTTAAGTAGAGATGGTTTGGTGTCGCCTACTTTAATAAAGCTAGAATAACTGTATTCAATTATTCAAAACAATCTTGTGAATAATGTTTGACATTGTATGTTTTGTTGACAGCGAAGTAGTATGGCGCCGGGAGAGGGCGGAGCGAGTAACACTGGATTTTAATTTATTATCGCATGGACTGTTCGCTGAGCAAATAAGTAATGGAAAAGTGTCTGGTGATTGTAGTGGTTATTTAATCCGTTCATGATAGTGTGGAATGTTTGCGGGGAAATATTTAGGTGTGTGAATTAAAGATGTCGGACATTGCTCTGGTTTGTTAGTGTTGTATCCAATAAATGGAAGGTGTAAGATTGTATTCCCGCAAGAGAACAAAGCGTGCGGCCGCGAGGTGAGTCAAATGTGTTCACTATTTTGGGCAGTTTTATGACATCACTAAATTTTGACACATGTTTATAGAAGCTATGTTAGGCAAATGTTTCTGTGATTCTGTATGCAGAGAGTTCTGACGGGGTCATGTACGGCCTCCGTACAGTTTCAATGTTATATGTTATGCCCAATCAAGTATATTTTATTAGCTTCACATTATCCAGTTGTGCCTAAACATTTTAGATTGTTAATTATATCCTAGTTTCCAAATTCACTGCATTTGTTTAATGTTTTAACATTGATTAGTGAACCGTGCAGCAGTCCTACTAATGTATAGTTAACTTAGTGAATTTGGCTTATTAAGATACCTTTGAGCGGGTTTACATTGCTCTGCTGGCCAGATAACTAACGAATTTTGTAAGTAGATAAATAAAAACTACTCAAGGTGTCTTTGGCTTTAACTTAGAAATTACTTGAGGGATTTGTTGACTGTCATTTTATTGTTAGATATTAAACGTAATGTAGGACTGCTGACGTAGGAGCAGTAGCCAATGTTGTCACAGACCGGGGACTTTCGGACATTTGTTGTAAAGTGACACTCACATATAAGGCAACTTACTGCCAATCGTATTGTTAGCTCCAAAAATTAAGTGTTTTACTACACTTTATATTTTTAGTATTTTCAAAATCTTCATTAAGGAAATGGGACTGTTTTTAATTGTCTGTATAGATGGAAAAAGATTTTGTAAACTTGAAATATATAAAAAGATCAGTTTCAATATATTCTTTCTTTAATATATACATTTTTTTTTGTTTTGTTTTTGATTAAAATATCTGTAACTCAAACTGTACCTGGTCATTGTATGAATATAAAAATATATATGTTTACGACAAATCTTCCATTTTATATATTCTTTTATTTTTTTATGGAAGAAATAAACCTGCAAGCGGTTCACCTGATGTGACTTCTACCAACTTTAGAATAAAAAGAGAACTTTTGAGAGAAAAAAAAATGAAAAAACCCTTTAAGTCAAATCTTATATTTTATTGCAAATTAGAACACAAGCTGGTACAAAAT
>LD688936.1:6067504-6087051 GCA_003118335.3 Papilio memnon
GAGACAGTATATAACTCAATTTTGGACAGTCTTAAAAACAAAATGTCAAACATCTTTAACTTTACATAGCAAATAATTTGAACAAAAACTTTAACATTGTCGGAATACATAACAGCATATTAAATTTTTTGGTACAAGCAACTATTTAGTTAAAAGCCATCTCTAGCAGAATTATTGATTAAGAACTCTTTAACTATAAAAGTTATTATACCAAAAAAATGATATTCCTTAATGTATGTCAGTTTATAATGATACTGTGGTAACAGGTCCTATGAAGTTTTTCATACCTCTTATATGTTATATTATAAAAACACTTTATAAAATATAAATGCCTCCTATCCCTTCCCTCTCCCACGCACTTTCTATATCTAGAGAATGAAAATATTTACAAAAACATTCTTAGCAATGTTTTAGAACAGAGGTCGACAACATTTTTAGAAGTAAATATTGATCAAAAACACAGTATTAAAAAGACATTTAACAGCAATTCTACGACAACTAAAAGAATGATGTAAGTATTAAATGACTGAGTGCAGCAGTGAGCCCGACACTTAATGGGTCACTTGAAGACTTCAACTGTCCAGTAATCCATAAAAGGTTGCCGATCCCTGTTTTATTTTAGTAAGTATTAAAAAAGTTTTTATTCATAAGTACGGGTAAGCATCAGATACATAATATATTTGAGCCATTTTGGATACACTAATTATTTTAATCAAATGTTTCCAATACTACAATTAATGAAAAATGTTCTCTTTAATTTACTTCTAAAGAGATTTTTTTTAACCTTTACTGTCGTCAAGGTAAGGTGACATTTAGAACACATTTTAAAACTAAATGACTGCAGAAATAGTGATATAATGCTGCAAGTTATTTAGAGGCCTGGATGAACATTGATCAAAAGTAACTTGTAGAGTAACAATATAAATGCAGAAACCATAATAGTGATGTAACAAAGGGTGCAGATTGGTATATTGGCATGTGCGAAAAACTATTACTTCAAACTCATAAGATGACAAAGTTAAAAACAATATGATAATAGTACTGTATGCTTTAAATTATAATAAGTGGCGAATATAGACGAAAATGAATCTATCTAGATTTAAATAAATTAAAAAGCGTTTATAAATGAGAAATATATTGCTTAGCTTTATTCCTATAAGCGTATGGTTCAATTTCCCAATGATTTCTGTGTTGGAATTGGAGCGTGTTTGTGATATTCAATTTTGCCACTTGTGCATCACTTAGCCGCGCCATTCTCTAGGCGGCTGACCATTCTCGACAACCCAAACTGATCCACTCTGGCCCTTCATTAATAATTCTATGAGAGCTCTACCAACATGTTCTGGGCTGGAAATATAATTTAATTAACATTAATCGTTGAAAGAACTACCTCACTTTTAAGTTATTACTTTTATAGTCTTTACTATGGTGTGGCAATACAATATTTACACGCCTATAAGAAAAAAATATTAAAACCTAAATTCTACCAAAACTTTCGCTGATGCAATCTGCAATCATGGGTTCGATTGCCATCGCTATTGTCATTAATAGCCCTTAGCAAAATCTTAGAAACAGTTGCAAGATTAAAAAGTGTAAATAAAAGTGAGTTATCACCTCTGAGTCTTGCAGTTGACATGATCTCGTTGCCAGGCAGCCTCGTACTCTGAGGACATGAGCTGCTTGCGGATCTCCTTGACGAGACCGGTGTCTGTGAGGCCGGGGCACAGCGCCATGCTGCGTACGCCTGTCAACCCCACGTGGTACTGGTCCTGCAGAGTGCACATCTAGGTCACAAACTACTCGGAACATAGTTGAAGAAAATGAGAACAGATTTATAAACCTCAGAAATCGATCTTCGAAGTGGCAATGCAACTATTATAATGCGTTTCAAATAAGATTTTGCATGAAAAAAATGGGACGCTATCAAATCGAAAACAAAAATGGGAAGGATCTGTAAGACAGAAATATTTGGGCAAATAATTGTAGATTAATATTTTTGACGTGCATAATTCTTATTTGGAAAGCACCTAGACTTAGAACATCTTTGTAATAATACTGTGATGCAATCTGTTAGAATCCAATGCAGAAGAGTTGCGAGCGCCCCGCTGCGGCACTCGAGGTTCGTCCACGCGTTGACGACGTGTAAACGCCGCGCGGGCGCCGCGGCGAGGCGCTGCCGGATGGACTCAACGACGCTTCACGTCAATTTCGTCACCAGTAGATCACCAGACGGATTCGTGGAAGATACAAAATGAAAGTTCAAACATTGAACTCTTCGTCAGCGAACGATAAATTCTTATCGCACTTGACATGTTTCCTGTGTTATTTAATTACACTTAATTATAAACATTTGTACTGTGGTAATAGTATATCATTGCACAAATATTTAGAAATACTACGATGTTCATAATCCAGCAAAAGTAAATAGTTTCTATTGATAGATTAGCTAGGTCAGTTTAAACTCTTAGAAGCATTTATCAGTCGTCTTATCTAACATCTCTATTTAAATTAAGAAATTAGTCGTAAAAATAAATGAAATGTCAATAAGTAACTGCACAGATAAGTAAGTTCTAATTTACATACCCCATACGCGCGTGTAAGACCAACCACGGCGTAGTTAGTCGCCGTGTAGATGGGCGTAGAGACTTGTGGTTTCGCGAACGCGGTCGATGCCGTGTTGACGATTGTCCCGCCTTGACCACCGCGGTCTTTGCCCATAAAGCGATACGCCAAAAGCGTGCCACGGATAACTCCATTCTAGATAAACATTTTCTTTTATATGTCACAACATTTGAAAGTCAGGGTTTTAGTAAGTAATAAACTTACCAAATTGACATCGACTTCCAGTTCCCAAAATCGATCATTCATAACCCCTGCATTGTTTATAACTATATCCAATCGATTAAACACTTTTACTGTCATCTCAAACGCCTCTGGAATTAAAAAAAATATTCAAACATATTGGGATGTGTAATTAAAGAAAATTACATTTAAAATAAATGGATGATATAATTTATGAACAATATTTGACAGATCGAGGTAATTGACTCCCACGTTTTTATAAGAAACTAGCTTTCGCCCGCGACTCTGTCCGCGTGGAATTAAAAAAAAAAGTGAGTAGTCTGTGTGTTCTTCCAGACTATCCTCTACATCTTTACCAAATTTCATCGAAATCCGTTCAGCCGTTTAGATTATAAACTCTAACAAACATCCATCCATCCATCCATCCATATATCCATCTAAACTTTCTTATTTATAATATTAGTATGAAGTATGATATGATGAATAACACTAGCTCGGATAGGCAGAAAAAAAGGAAGTTAAAAAGTTGTAAAATCATAAACATAGTTACCTTCATATTGTGGGTAGTCTGTGACGTCACACTGGCAGAACAGCACGTTCTTCCGGCCATACTTGACTCCGAGCTCATCGGATACCTGCTCTCCGATTTCAGAATCGATATCGCACAAGGAAACCTGCGAAATGTTGACCGCCATATTGTTAACTTTATGCATTACGTATGGACTACTTACCTATATTATGAAATAGGAATAAATGTAGTGTAATAGTAATCATAATTTAGCAATAAATCTCATGGAGCTAATGCAGTTTGAAAAGTTAAGTTAAAAAAGATATATTTGAACGCAACGCAGCCGTCTCTCCGCGTGCAAACTGCACAGCCACGACGTCGCTTTACAATATTTATTTTTCTATTCGTATTCGAGATAATACGAAAGCAGAGTATTTCTGTGCAATTCCATTGAGGCCCAAATACACAGCACATACCGCGAGATAAAAATGTCAAAAGTAAATAATACAAAAGTCTGCCATAAAATTAATACCGATCGAAAATCAATAAATTATCCAAGTTACTTCGTCTTCTAAGCAAATATCTATTGAATTGAAGAGTTTATTATTTCTGACCATTACTTTCTCGACATCGCGCGCTAATTGGATGTATCAATATTTTATAGCTATTTAATTATGTAGTAGTTTCTGAATTATAATATTATTCTATGATTTCAATGTTGTTTTATTTTAAATCGATAATAACTTAATTATTAAAATTAATAACGTCATATTTTAACAATGCATAGTTCATATTGTTACTTAACATACGAGTAACTTTAATGAGTTATTCGTTACACATGCTTTAGATGAAAATATGACTATGATTCTGTCAACATCGTTTAATTATTGTTTAATTTTGTTTACAAACTGTCGAAAACGGATGACGTTATCGTCACGGAAACAGCTATAATACCATTACTGATGAGTTTTTTCTCGTAAAAAAACTTTGGATTCTTAAAACCTCATGGAATCCGAAAACACTGCCATCTATCGGTCCTAATTGTAGATAGAAATTGCCCAATCCTTTCCAACTTTACAAATTTCCAGTGAAATTGATTAATCGTTTAAGAGTTCAATGACTCCACACGAATGTGCACATAAAGTATAGGCAGTCAATAAAATATTAAAGTAACGCGGTTACGGCTATTAGGGTTAAATCAATTAGTTGATTGCACGGGGAAAAAACAAGTGCTTACGCAAATTAAATTTATTAACACGAACGAACCCAAACAAAGCATTGAGAAAATGAGAGGTAAAATTTTATTTGTTTCGTGATAAATTATGAGCGTTAAATTATTTACGTAAAGAAAACTGTATCTCAAAATATAAAGTTCACGTGTTGAGATTCAATCAATAAATGCAGCATAGTAAAAATGTTAGATCTTAGGGTCCGAAGTACTTATGTCTGTAAAGGCGCTTACAGGAAAATTTTACAAGAAAATGCGGCGATCACCCGGTCGACGGGGAAAATCAATACAAAATACCATCGGCATGCGAATTAAGTTGTTTCTTTACGTTTTGCAATCGAACATGCATCAAAAATCTTCCGATTAGGTTAAGGGAGGTTTTCATTCAGCACACATTAAATGTATGTGAAAATAGTTCTGTAGTACTACGGTGCAGCGTAGTGAAAGGCGTGTACCGGTGTAATGTACGTACCTTAGCGCCTTGCTTAAGAAGTTCCTCGCAGTAGGCGAAGCCGATGCCGGCGGCGGCTCCCGTGACCAAGGCGACCTTCCCCTTCAGCTCCATGACGTATATTGTATGCAAGGTGAAGCGCCGCGCCCAATGCGGCCTGTACCCTGTAGCGAGCTTGCAGCGACTGTGCTGCGTTCGATCGCGACAGGCGCGGCGAGGGGCCGCGGGGTTGACTCGGGGCGGGCGTTTTCTCCCCAAATTCCCCTTCTGTAGTAAATATACGCACGATCGCGCGCCACTCTCGCTATCTGCACACACTAGTCGATTCAGTGGCGTGTGGACCAGTGCGGACGACGCGGCTCGCTGCTCGGGGGACATTGTCACTTCTATATATAGTAAGATGCACCATGCACAAGGAAGCGACACCATGAATAATGTGCTTGTGAACAGAATAAAACACGAACGCCTTTCTATAGATTTATTTTTAAATGTTTCCATACATATACCATAATTTTAACTGATTAAAAATAATTCGTTTCATTTTTTTAGGATATATACCTACGTAGACATAAAATATCACAGATACAACAATAAGCCTAAAAACTTCAAAAACGCGACCGCAATGTTCAATCGCGAGCTGTACACAAAATACGAAAATAAATTTGTATCACAAATTGATTACAATGCAAAAAACTTGAAAATTTACAAACCACACAATATAAAATATTCTAAAATCACATAAAATAATCACGTGCCACGATTTTGATCTACATAAAACAATTAACAAATATACAAACAAAACATTTTAAACTGTACATTTATAATGAACATGATTTTGCACAGATAAATTAATATTTTACACAAAAACTATGTACAACAATATCACAGTAATTACATTATAATAAAAGAAAAAAAACCAATTCCTAATACTATCACAGATCAATACGTGTTAAATTCAAAATCTTGTTTTCCCATTGAACAAAACATTGTTTTTATTTTATTTCCTCTATTTTTAAACAAACGCTCGTATGACAAAACACGAAAAACCGATTTTTTTTTTAATTTACCCACGATAATATCACTTTACAAAACAAAAGACAATTTTTAAAAATGGAACCCGTAATTTAACTTTGATATTTTTTTATTTTATAGAAACAGCCAGTTTTAATTTTGATGTCGAATCGTATTGCAGAGAAATAAAGAAGTGGAGGTTTTAGTGATGTGCCTGGTCAGCGCCGGCGGCGGGCACCGCCTTCGCCAGGTAGGAGAAGGAGCGCGCGTTGGGCAGCCCGGCCAGCACGCACGCGCTCAGCGCTGAACGGTTCAAGTTCATTGGCGCGGCGTCGTACCACTCTAATGTGTCGCCATCGTAGCACTCCACGTGCGGAATTGTCGTCGATCCTGAGCGAAAGAAACGTGGACATAAATAACAACTTGTTCATTACAAATAAATAAATCAGTCGATTACGGTAGAAAATAATGAATGACTCACCGTTGAACCCGCCAATAACGAAGATCATATCGTCCAGCAGTACCGTCGCAAAGTTGCTCCGTGCGCTAAACATTTCCGTTATTTCCTGCCAGTCACCGCCGCGGTGCGGACAGAATCTCTCACCTTTAATTATAAAAAGAACTTACAAAGTTATAGTACTAATATATGAGATACTCCATTTATACTTAGCTCTTTCATTGTTCAACTAACCGGTATTAAGTCGGCTGTATCCATTGAACCCGCCGAGGGCGTAGAGCGAGTCGCGGTAAGCGATCAGACTGACGCCGGAGCGCGGACTCAGCATTGACCTGATGAAGCACCATTGCCTCGTCTCCGGGTCGAACATCTCCGCGGAGCTCAACACCTCCTGACCATTGAAGCCGCCCACTATGTAGATCTGTCACAAGGTGTACCACTACCATGAGTTTTGACATCGCTAACAGATTTGCAAGTCTTCTCTATCTCTCCCTCTCTAGAAAGACTACCACAAAGTTGAAAACTACTACTATGTATGATGGTGAATCGTCGTTGAGTATCGCGTAGAATCATACCTTACCGCCCAGCGAGGCGGCGCTGGCGTCGGAGCGCTGCTTGTTCATGGGCGTCGTCATCTCCCACTGGTTCTTGTCCGGGTAGTACCTCTCCACCGAGGACATGCGCGTGCGCCCGTTGTATCCGCCCAACGCGTATATTAAACCGTCTGCTATATTAATTATAAATAAAATTATTCTGAATTCTGAACATATTTTGCATATCAGTTTTCTCTTTACTTGTAAATAGGAGGATTTTTACTCAGGTCAAGAGGCGGAACTTAAAATATATTAATAGTTTTGAGGAACCTATAACAAGTGGAACGATAACTTTGTAGACATAGCTGAAACGTAGGTTTACCTAAGATCTTTAGCTCTTACTTGAGGAACACAAAGACACTACTCAGGTTATTTACGAGTAGATTAAGCAGCATTTAGCATTCTAATTACCGTGAACGACGACGCTGACGTAACAACGTGCCTGATACATGCAGGCGCGTTCGTGCCACATGTTGGACACGGGGTCGTAACACCGCACCGTGTTGAAGTGATCACTACCGTCGAAGCCGCCGATCATATAGATCAGGTTGTTTAGAGTGCACAGTCCGTGGTACGCTCGCGGCGTCAGGTCCATGTGGATCGAGAGAAACCAACGATCAGCTCTAAAATAAAATAAAGAAATAACAACGATGTCCTCAAAGTAACGAGTCACAAAAATAAATGAATAACCTCATGTTATTAAAGCCTAACAATTAATACCCAAAAAGACCCTACCGTGTGTCGTAGGTCTCAACAAAACTGGTAGGACTCCCAGCACTCCATCCGCCGACTGCAAATAGAATCTCGTAAGGTATCCGGGGCCTTGCCAATGGGTCATTTAAATCGGCCTCTGTGCCAGGCCTAGAGTCCAATAGTGTAAGGAATACCACCGCCGGGTATAACGCTTCTTGACATTTCTAGAAAACGCCTTAAAGTTAAAAATCACGTTTAGAGTTACGCAATTTAATCTATTTAATGAAAATAATCTTTTTGATTGTAGCCACTCTCACCTCGTCATCAGCTACCGGTTGCCACTGAAGTATTTTGGATTTAAAATATTTATAGCTTATGTGTCCAAATCGCACACACGATAGCAAAGCAGGAACATATTTCCGTCTGTTTTCTAAGTCATGTTCTACCCACGTTTTAACTGCTTGGAATACTACTTCTTCATTTCGAACATTCAGCTCGTCGTCTCTCAGTATGTCCTCTAATTCTTCATATGACAATGATTTAAATTCATTGCATTCTTTAAGAATTCTAGCGAAATTTTGTCTTATATACAATTTACCTTTCTTCTCTAATTCGCTGCAGAAATAGCATCTAGCAAATTTAAATATTCCAAGACAGTTGTGCGGTCTCAGTTCCTGCATTAGTAGTTGGCAACACAGTTGAATAATGCCCACAACATCGAACTGATCAGCATACGGCAACAACTTTTCAACATTTTCCACTGTTACTGTACACGTGCCTGTGTATGCATAGTCTAGAATCAACCCCATGTAATAACTTGGAACATCTACAAATATCTCAGTCTCTTCAGGTTGTCCCTTCTTCAGCGAATTTACAAATATTGCTTTAAAGTAAGGACTGACCGCTGATAGAATTGCTCTGTGAATCCGAATGGATTTCATATCTCTGCATATAATTGTGCCGTCGCATAGCTGATCGTTCTGTCTCAATTCATTCCAAATAGCAGGAAACTCAACAATTGAATAATTTTCAGGCAAGCAAACACATTTACGCTTTCTTGTAACCGTCTTCTTTTTAGTTAAACGAGGCTTATTGGCGGATGGAGTACGAGCGGAATTTTTGGTTTTAGATAATTTTCTATGTTTCGTATTAAATTCCATCACTTCCGAAAAAACGGCGGTCGAAACTTTTCTGTCGCGATGACATATTTCAAGTCAAATGTTTTCATTTGTTTATTAAGTATTTAAATATTTGAACTCGTCGCCATGTTTCACCTGCCTGATTTTGTTTCACATAGGAAAATTAGTAGTTTACAGTAAAACCAAAATTAAACTAATACTGAAACTCGCATCTGCGACCCAAAGGCGAAGACAGTAGATAGAGATTACGGATTTCCATTTGGGGCGCTTCTGACAACTCTTACGTCCCTTCTACTTTCGCATATATGCTCGTTCTAATTTCTATTTACAACAAAAACTCATATTTTTGGTAATTTTAATTAAAAAGCAAGTGGCAACAACAAAAGTAGTTTATGGCTAACATTTAAGACTTTGTGCTGGTAACATCGATCAGAAAAGTCAAATAGTGTTATTGTCTATTGAACTCTCTTTTTTCTTCCGGTTGTCAAGATGGTGAGTTTTGTCGAAGCAGATATAAAATAAATCTATAAAAATCGAAGTGAAAACCTAGTGGTGTGAAAGTTTAAAGTGTTTTTCGAATAAAGCAGTGATGTAAATATGTGTTTTATTCCTTATTTCAGGGAGTGGACATCAACCATAAACACGACAGGAAAGTTAGGCGCACCGAAGTCAAGTCTAAGGATATATACCTTAGGCTTTTGGTTAAGGTAATTATAATGTACATTCAATAAGATGCATAACGTATGAATAACAATTGTGTATGGCACTTTTCAGAAATATAACCAAACGTTCTTTGTTTACAGTTGTACAGATACTTAGCCAGACGTACAAATGCTAAGTTCAACCAGATTATTTTGCGCCGTCTCTTTATGAGCCGCATCAACCGACCACCGATTTCATTGTCTCGTCTGTCACGTCACATGAAGAAGCCGACCCGTGAGGGTCTGATTGCGGTGGTCGTTGGTACGATCACCAATGATGTGCGCCTGTACACGGTCCCCAAGTTGACAGTGGCTGCACTCCATGTTACTGAAAAGGCTCGTGCTCGGATCTTGGCTGCTGGAGGTCAGTAATAACAAAATGTAATGTATAATAACAAAAATATTTAAGGTTAGAAAGCATGTTATGCTGTGGACTTACTGTACACGAACATTCTATTTAAATAAATATTACATTATTCTTCATTTTATCCATTAGTTTTAAATTATTAATTGTACTGTATTTGTATTGTAAATTTTCCATCACATATTTGTAAAACAAATATTGATGTAAACAATACTACTGTTTGTTCAATTAAAATTTTATGTTCACTAATTTAATGATCGCCTAAACTATAGTTTAATCCAGTAAGTTAAAACCTAGAGATGCCTGATCCAAAGCAATAAAGTGAATCGAGAAGGGTCTATATAAAATGACTTCAAAAATGTACCCTTGAAAATATATCAGACTTGTAAACATTTAGTTTTAGATACAGAGGTATTCATATTTTATATTTAGTACTTTAGGCATAGATGTTACTGTAAAATTTTCCTTGATTGCTTATTGAAACCATTAACAATGCTCCGAGTTTGGCAATTAATTAAATATAGCAGATTTAGATAGATCAATTAGTGAAAACTACTGAAGCTATTTAACATAATTTTAATACTACTCCAAATATTTATTATTTTAAACAAAGAAAATGAATAAACAAACTTTGGTGAGAAAAGTTTATATTCCTCAAAATCTTATTGACAATTTTGAAAAAATACTACCATATTTTGATTGGAATGTACTCTAAGATCAGCGCCACTGACTCTTCTGAATGAATTCATTTTCAAACAATTATAGTTATATGGTATGTTTATGAATATGATTTACATGCTATTCCAAAAATGCCGAATACATGTTTCTTTTTGTTGACCTTTTTAACTCATGTTTTATAATTTTTTGTGTTTCCAGGAGAAATCCTTACCTTCGATCAGCTTGCTCTCCGCGCGCCGACCGGTCGCAAGACGGTGCTGATCCAAGGGCGCAGGAACGCACGTGAGGCGGTGCGACACTTCGGGCCCGCGCCTGGTGCGCCTCGCTCTCACACCAAGCCCTATGTACGCACCAAGGGACACGAGCGCGCGCGCCCCAGCAGACGCTCCAACGTTTAATCATTTTAATATAAGGAGTACTATCTACTTACGTCTTTTATTTTTAATCTGCTACATGGTTGTACCCCAACCATGATGTTGGTTCACATTTTTGGCCAGTAGCACTTATAATGTACTAACTGGCAACTGACACCTGCCTGCGTTTCTCTCCAACAGTTCTAACCAAGTGTGTACTAGGCAAATATTTTTAGTAGTTAACTACTGCATTAATGCAAGGGTATATTTTTTAAAGACTTGTATACCTTAACCCTTAAATGCAGTGTTGCCAAAAGTCTACAAACAAAAGTATAGTTTTTATTGAAACCAAGATTTTTTAAATTATTTCTTCCTTAATCTGTGACTCAAAACCTAGATTAAAATATTTATTTCACAATTCAATAAAAAATCATGCATTTAAGGGTTAAAGGTTTAGTTCACACAAAATTGAAATATATTTCCACTCGGATGGAATTTCAAATAAAACTTATTATTTGTAGTTTTTTTTTTTAATAAATTGTAAATAAATATCTTAAAAGTACTTTTACTATCACAGATTATTCTTAACTACAAAATGTATTCATCCAATAATTTAATAGCACTTCATCATGAGGCATGACTCCAAGTATTTGTTTTAATTTCACTATCGCATCAGATTTACGACCCGAAGATGATATCGCTGACTTCAAAGTATTTGCAATTCTGAAAAATATAAAAAAAAACAATGTCAAGAGAATCATACAGAATAGAGTTGATATGAGTGGTGTAATACATACCCTAACCACTCCAGTAGTAATGATTTGATATGATGGTGGAGTGTTGGATCTTTGAACATTTGGTTATCAATTGCTGCCTCTATTCTGTTCATCAGAGTGGGACCTGAATCAAAAAATCCCCTGTTAGATTTTAATATGGCAGTGCATACTAAATTGATGCAACACTAAGTTCTAAACAATAAATATAAACACTAAATTAGTATATAATATATACTAACATTTAGCAGGTAGTGTCCCTGACCATTTGCATTCGAAATTCTCACTTTTCCCTAAAATACAACATTTAGATGTGGCAACATTAATATCTTCATTTGATATTCTGCATTGCGCATCACTAGGAACTGGACAAAATAATAATAAACCCTTTATAATGTTTGTGGATTCCATAATTTTTGAACTTACTATAACCTGTGAAAATATAATATGCTATAAGTAAATTAAAATAATTTTCATATACATATTACAGTTACAACATGGAGTAATAATATTTATCAGGTATAAACTACCAATCAATTACACAATCAAATTATTAAAAACAATAAATCGGAATTCTAGAGTGTAACTTGTATGTTCCGATTTATAAATTAAAAAATTTACATATAAATAAAAATATGCTACTTACATCTACTCCTGTTAAAATACAATACAATAATATCCTAAAGACTGACTTGCTTAATAGATTTTCTAAAGATCTAATTGGTACTTCACCATCATAATTTGACAAACAAATATCTTGCTCAAATATTGTTGTTTTCATTGTCTTTGGACATATTTTATCAAGTAAATCCTTACTGGTGTATAGAGTTTCAGAATATGTGAGAGCACCAGTTTTTAACATCCATGTATAATGTGAATGGAGTCTTTTGTAGACATTTTCATCACCTAAAAATATGAAAATATAAGTAGAGTAACATAAAAAAGTATGCCTCCTTACTATTAAGTTTTGAATGTTAGTGTAGTTTTTTTAATATTTAGGCATAAGAGAAATTTGGAGTATGAAGTATCATAAGATATTTCTAAGGTTACTAAGACTAGCATACTGAAATTTTACCAGTTAATTGTATCAAAGACCTTGACTGTCCGAAATCATTTCTCCCCGTCTTTAACCTCAATGCTCTTTGTGAACAGATACTTTGTTCCTTCTCATACACCTCATCGGCTAAATGTTGGAGCTCTTTTGATATTTTCTGCATATGCTCTGACAGCATTGGAGTAAGATTGAGGAGTAACATCTTATCCTTCATCAGCACGACAATTGAGAACCATCTCTTCAATCCTCGAGCTCTTGTATCCTTAACTTGGAACATTAGACTAAGTACATGTCCTTGTGTATCACTGAAGTATACTACACCACCTTCTTTACTCCAGCTCACCTGAAGAACATAGTTGAAAATGTACTATTATTCAATGATACAGGGTAACAGATTTAATTCACATTTTGACGGAGTGAAAAGCTGCTTATGTAAATCTGACGGTGTAGATAGTGTCAATAAAATTGACGGTGTAGATGTAAAAATGAAGATAGTGTCAATTATTACGTGTTATGACATTTTTCATAGTATTATTATTCTATAATTTTCTAAGGAACTTACTTCACATGTTATACTTCTTACAGCTGCTTGTCGTAAGAATGTGTTTACTTCAGCGTTTGGCACAGATTCCCTGCTGCAATATAATGTCCCATCTTCTTCTCTAGATACTAATACAGTTTCAGGACCCAAAGAAGTACATCCGCTGCACTGCACGGAAGACTTCGAAGACTCCGTTGTATGGTTCTCGTCGTCCGTTGTGAATGTACAAAACAGTGGGCGAGGGCCGTGAGCTTCGCAAAAGTGGCATAACCCGATAATAGCATTCATGTTGCGAAATAAAATATATTGGTTAAATCAACTTATTAGATAATTGTGCACCATAATATTATTTTTGTTTTGACTTATCAAAAAAAGTATTGCCAGTGGTGTCAAAAAATTATTGAATTGGTATATTTGTAAACGGAATTGTTGGAAATTCATTTATTCTATTTGTAATAAGACATTTAATTTTTTTTCAATCACTTTTTAAAGACGTTTCTAAAAGTTCAACTGCAAAAATCTCGTCATTAACTTCGAATGTACTTAAAAACTTTTAGTGGAATTAAAAACACTTGGTCACGTGGGAGACTGCTTTTAAAGTGCATTCTTCTTACTTAAGAACTACTTCTAAGTAGGGTGACAAAGGTTTAAAATCTTTTGCATTATTTGTGGACACGAAAAAAATCCAGAACTTCGGGCCTATTTAATGTTACAATTTTATGAAATTTGATAAAAATTCTATTTTTCTCTTTAGAAGTTTTTTGATCAGGTGGATGGCTGTTTTATGTGGTTCAACCTCAGGACATTTTTTATTTTTGCTCTCACCGTTCAGAATATTTAACCAATAAAACACCATTTATTATATTTTGGTTAACTCATTTATTCAACTGTACACTGATTCAGTTTAACCCATAGAACATCACAAGCACAGTTCTTAACACATTAACTAAATTTAAAGTTAATTTGACTGTGTTAAAATGATGGCATTTGTCTAACATTAAATATTTATAATAAAAATCACATCCCACAACAGTTCTTGTTAGGTCAACATGGTAACAGACGTCAATAACTACATGATTGCATATTTCCAGGAAAGAAATAAACATTGTTATTTATGAAATAAATTAATTTAATTATAAACAAATACACGTCTTGTGCCTATAGAAAAAAAAATGTCTAAAACAGTACAATTTGTTACTACTCTTTGTTTTAGCGGTATTTATTTCTTAGATACTGGTTTGTAAGCTATTTTCCTGGACTTGAGGGTGCTCCATTTGTGCCGCTTGTAGTAGTAGACGATGGCGGCGAGGGCGGAGAAGATGCCGATGGCTTTGATGGTCATCAGCCGGCGGTCGTCCAGTTCCGGCTCCGAGCACCAACGAAGGAACGTCGACACGTCCTTGGCCAGCTGCGACGCGGTCGCTGGCGTACCGTCGCTGTACTCCGCAGCCTAAAATATTTGCATATTATAATACATTTTTTTCTTTACTAATATAATAAAAGGAAAACACACATGTTAAGTAGGATATCAACTATCACATCAATTTTGGAATAATTCTTTTTTTATATAGAGCCCTACACTTACAACATTTAATATTTAACTTAGTCGGTAAGTATATTAGAAAAACTCCTCTGCGAGAAAGTGATCAAATCTACAAGCCAATATCAGCAAAAAAGCAAGATTGCCATGGTAACGATAAGTTAGCCAATGGCAAAGGCCTTTATTGTCATTTGTGTATTTGAATTTTAACATTTGCAATTGAAAGTTTGACAAATGTAAGGAATAAAATAAAGTTTTTATATCATGCGGTTGAAGCTGGTAACAGGTAGTGATACAAATATAATCTGTACTTACTTCATCAAAAAGTACTTGTGCCATAGCGATGGCCCCTCCGGGGAAGTAGGGGTTGTAGTTCTGGCCCTCGCGCAGCAGCACGCCGGCGGGCGGATCCGTGTAACCCGTCAGCAGAGAGAAGATGTAGTCCTCACCACCCTTGCGGCCCAGCACTATCAGCGACAGGTCCGGCGGGTACGCACCTACGAACATATTTCAACCTTTAAATATTGGGCAACTATCACTTATTTTACCGTTTTTTTTTTAATTTCTTTAATAGTAACTCTAACCAGTATGTACTGACAAAACAGATCTGCAGAAAATAAGCAACAAGTGAATACTAGAAGAGTAAGTACCTTGTGATTCATGTTTTTAATTTAAAACTTGTATGCAAAACTAAATAAATGAGAGATTTTATTTTACTTTATTGTTTTTATTATAACTCTAATCAGTACTAACCTTAAAGAAAAACCCCCCCTCTTAATAAAAAAAAAAATGAGAAGAGATTTACTTTTTATGTATTAACTTAAAGATCTTTTCCTTTTTTCTATAACATGTATAGTTGATGTTTATTTCATATGCAAGTAAAATTATTGGTAATATGCTTACCATTGTTGGCAGCCCTAGCAGCATTTTCATTGGGGTACGGCGAGGGGAAGTAGTCGGAAAGCTTGCCGGGCCTCTCAAAGTAATTTCCTTCCTCATCAGGACCATCCTTGATCATTACCTAAATAAATAATAGATAAATCATTAAAACATGTATTAAAATAATGGGCACAAACCTATAAATGATGTTGATAAGGAATTTCTGTTCCATTTAACGAATTTTATTACTATAAAGCCAGAACAGAATGTTTTACAATTTTTAAAACTTTGTGAACATTTTTTTAAATGAAAATATGATGAACATTAAGTACTGTTAAAGATTTACTGTTTTGAATGAATTATTGTCTGTCGATATTTGTTTAAATGGAACTAATGTACGCTAATATTATAAAGAGGAAAGATTAAAATTTTTGTATGTATTGAAATAACTCTATAACTACTAGGCTGATTGCAAAAATTAAAAATCATAATAAGCTATGTCATCAGTAAGTAACATTTTTTTTTATTCTAGGTGGACATCATTGCAAGCAGAAGGTGTTGCATACAGATGCACAAATAGCCATTTAAATCAGTACCGGAGGTAGGATAGAACGAGGTAGGGCGCTCGCCCAGTGCACTGGTAAATCCAGCTCTGCTTTTAAAATTAGTTACAATTGTACAAACCTCAGCGGCCTCAGCCTTAGCTTCTGCCTCAGTATGTGTCACATTAACCAGGTTACGGAACGCAATATACTGTAGTGAATGGCAAGCCTTGCATACTTGCTTATATACTTCATAACCACGGCGCACACTGAAAACAAAGTATTTACTCTAACCTTATTAATATTATAAATACAAAGCTTTTGATGGATGTTTACTGTATCTCCAGAATGGATCAACAGATTTCAATGAAATTTGGCACAAATATAAAACATAGTCTGAAAGAACACAGGCTAATCGCTAAGTTTCTTTAACTCTGTATGGATGCAGTTGCAGGCAAAAGCTAGTCTAAAATGATTTCTACATCTCTAATTGCAGTTTTCAATACTGCAGGCATTACATAATTGAGACATAAATGGATGGATTTTTGTTAAAGTTTGTAGCCTAAACAGCTGAAGGGATCTTGATGAAATTTTGCATCGATCTAGAGAATAGTCTGGAAGAACACATAGGCTAAATGTTGTGGTTTTTTTTAATTCCGCGCGGACGGAGTCGCGGGCGAAAGTTAGTTTATATATAACATATGTGTAGATATAAAGCTTAATAATTCTTTACATATAAGATTTAGTTTTTCATACTCCTAATTCTAATTGAAAAAATAACTCTCTTTATAATTATCATAGATTAAATGCATTAATAGTATCACATTACAGTAGACAGTAATTTTATTACATGTATATGAAAACTACATTTCACATTATGTAATGTTAAATTAAAAATCAATAAGCTGAATGAAGTCACATGTAGTTAGAACCTTGTCAAACTAAGGATTCACATATGTTATTTTTATGTTTCCTAGATTTCTTTAAGAGCCAAAAGATGCTTTCGACATAATACATAAGGCTTTTTCCTAATAGAAACTAATGCAAAACCTTATTTAACAATTTATATAATTTTCTAACAGTTAGTTTTAATATAACATTTAGCCCATGAATTAAAGCAAATTTTATAGGTATGTATTTAAAAATAATTTCTGTCAAAATACTAAACTTGAGATATTTTTTTAAACATCAAAAGTATATGAACAATTTACCTGGCATGGTCAAGTGATTGGAACCATCCATTGTGGCTCCAGGGCTGGTGGTATGGATGGGCCTCAGAGCCTGATGCATCCACAGACTGCTCAAGAGCAAAGAGCAAGGCTCCGGCACCACCTCCTATTACACCTAACGTTGACAGGAGCTGAAAACAAGTGTATGAGAACTTAAGTAGCCATAGGATGTTTTTTTTTCCATTAAGATAACAGCAGATTGTTTATTTTTATCTGTTATCTTAAACTTAGTAAGAATCGATGACAATTACAATAGCACAAAAATTAAATAAATCAGATTCAGTCATGAAGCAATCAGTGTTTCTAATTGTCATAAAGTATGAAATTTTGACATAACATTAAGGTTACATACTTATCATTTTAAAAGTATGAAGGAATTTAAAAATCTAGACTCACCAATTTCCTACTCTTCGTCCATCCTTGAGCACTTGTGGACAGCTGACATACCTGCAATGTATAGGGTCCATTAGTTTTCTGCACTTGTTACATAATGTTGAGAAGGTTATCACTCGCCATGAAATTCTATTACAGAACTGAGCTAACGCAAGATCTCATATGTTATACTGAGCCACATTTTTCACCACATTTAGCAAAGTCTAACTTAGAAAAATCGTAAAATACACCCGTTTTACATTGAATTCACAAGGTTTACATTTTCATATTTTTTTAAATTTAGTTACTCAAAATTTGTTTTTAGGTACTATTTTGAGCATAAAACGTAATTTTTAGATATTACGTATACCTGGGGTCCAACTAAGCCATAATTTTTCAAAAGTCGAGCCCCACAAATCCTGCCGACGGTGGCCGCCATGATAGCAAAACGTCGTAATGAAAGATTCGAATGACAACTATGACAACATAACTGCCATCACGAAAAATGCGAAATGTTAAAGCGCTGCAGAATAAATACAATCAAGCCACAAAACCAAATGCGATAGTCAGAGAATACATATGTTGATAATAACATTGTAAGTGTAATCAGAGAGGACATTAAGTATGAATAAATAGGTACAACATCCCCGGTTTTAATTAATTTAACGCAAGTTTTCCCGTATAAGCTTAATTTTATCTATATCTGTTATCTACGCAAAAACGTTTACTGTCACTGTCAATGTCAAATGTCAATCAATTCTAAAACATTGTGTCAAAAGGGTCGGCACATTGTTGTTTTTGTAAAGTTTTTTTGGATTAAACAGTTTCTATAAATGAATTGAGACAAAGGTATACTGAGATACTAAATGTTTACAGTTTTGCAGTCATATAAAAGTAGTATTTCATTGTCTTTCGTTGTAAGGTACGTATCTCGCTGCTAAAAAAACAGAGGTCAGGGGATACCGGGTACTGATAAATGTATAACCCTATAACTCTATAAGAATATGTTTTTAATTTATTATTGTTTTAGATTTAGGAGCTGTACTGCCAAAACTATGCAAGTCTTCACACAAAGCCGTAACCCCATTACCGGAAGTAATGAATGGGAATTACAGCCTGAAAATTATGATTATCATCAGGAAATTGCGCGTTCAGGGTTTGCTGATATGCTACACGATAAAGAAAGAAATCAAAAGTATTATAGAGCATTAAGGTTGGCTATTAAAAAAATGCATAATGATGGAAAAAAAGCTAATGTTTTGGATATTGGTAAGTATTTGTTACATATTCCAACTAAAATATTACTAATGTTGTTTGTAGGAATATTTATTTTATACGAGAGTAAATTTCTTAAATGCTGTTAAAAAATTTCAGGCACAGGAACAGGTCTTCTTTCTATAATGGCAGCGAAATGCAGTGCTGACTCTATTGTCGCGTGTGAAGCATTCAAACCGATGGCAGAGTGCTGCATTAAGATATTGCAGCGTAATAATGTTGCTGACAAAATTACTGTTATACCAAAACGCTCAACTGATATTGTTGTCGGTGAGAACGGAGATATGAAAGAGAAGGCGAATATTTTAGTCACAGAAGTCTTTGATACTGAATTGATTGGTGAAGGTACATAGATTATCACAAC
>LD688936.1:6099467-6110343 GCA_003118335.3 Papilio memnon
TCATCGTCTTTTCCGATTCTCTTTTCATTGAACATAATTGTTAATTAGATTACAACGTAAAATTAAGCGTAATACATAGGTACAATAATATTTTCACTTGGGATTGAGAAAACAAGGTAAAAATGTACATACATCCGGTAATATCAGTCGTGCGATTAAGCTCGGAAAATACTACAAGAATCTTAATAAAATACGTAACACGAAATATTATCATATTAATGGTTAGCGAAATAGCAATTAAAATCGTTGATAATATTGCCAGTTTATCAGCTCATTACAAAGGTGCGGTAGATTGGCTAAAGCGCTGCAGCAGCTAATGGTCACCATCAATCAGCTGCTGCCGTATGAATGATTAGGCGATATGCCCTAAAGCGCTCGCAATCATCGGGAAAAGTGGCTGAGACGGCTTCCTTACTGCGCCAGCGATTAAAGCCGATACCCGAGGGCGATATCATTTGTTGTGGCGACATGGCGCTCGCCACCTGCCCTCGCTGACAGTGACTCCCAAACATTTTTCTTGAAAGGGGATCTTAGGCCCCTGGTTTATATTAAAGTAGCAGGAAGTGAAGTAAGATAATTCTATAGTAACTCGTTTTATTTGAAAATATGAGTTCACGAAAAGAAAAACTCCATGGTACATAACACACCTTTTAAACACACACGAAATGTAATCATAGAGTAAACAAAGAGTATATGAGTTCAAAGAGCACACAGGTCCGAACTAATCAAAGAGTATAAACTTCCCAGTGTAATATAAAAGAAGCAGTGTATCTCTTAATGTTAACTGTTCACATGCAATACGAAAGACACTGTATATGCGTAACCACCTTTAAGAGGTATTCTTAAATCGTATCTGGAAATATACTACTTGTCCGATCATTCTCACTGCACCTTCACCTTTATTTCCCGCCATCGTACACGTCTGCTGTGTCTTCTGGACTTAGGGGACCTGGAGCACTTTGGGAATCATTGGTCTAAGGTAATTTCACACTAACAAATATTTTTCTATATAATAAAACGACGCTACGCGATTACTTATAACATAGTCTCTGACCAATAATGCAGTGGTTTTACTCGTGGGTTTTTATTCAGTTGATTAGCTTCCCGTGTGAACGTAGCTTAAGAATTATGATGCTGAGCTATCGACTGATATTTCAAAGTGACATGTTAGCTATTAAAAATTCTTTATAACGATAACATGAAGTAAATGAGTAAAATTTATGCAGATCTAAGGTTTATTAATGTCAAATGAATAGCATTTGATTGTAGTTTATGTGTATGAAGTTTATGACTACTAGCAATGCTAAAAGAGTAGTCGAATTTTTTTTAATGCTAACAATTTTTCTCATCTTAGCCGTCTTACATTGTCGCAATCTATACTAATATTACTTATAATGAGGAAAGTTTTGTATTTTTGTACTGAAGTAACTCAAAAAACTGGGCCTATCTTAAAAATTCTTTCAGCACTAGAAAGGTAATTTATCTGTGAGTAACATAGGCTATATTTCTTTTAATTCTTTAATTTCACGCTAACGAAGTCGCGAGCAACAGCTAGCAGTATATTAGTCTAATTATCCTCAAAAGAAAAAAGAAAATAATATATTTTGACCGTGGAATCTCACGTTTATGGTACACAACGGATACAAGCGACGTTCATCTCACATAAATACTACGGTCCTTCTATTCGCGGTAAGGCGCGATAATTGGCTTGGAGTGGTTGTGGTTGCCACGACCAGCGTTAGACATCGCCTCAACAATTAGACAAACCTCCAAGCACACTAAACTAATGTGATCGTAAATAACAATCCTTTCAAAATGATAAATACCTAAATCGTTTACTGTTAAATATTTTTATTTCCAAAGACAGTATTCTGATATCTGAGATGTTATTTTATTTGGCGTACTACACGTAAAAAAGCACTCTGAATTCTTTCCGTTTAACAGTGGCCTAATTTTAATCTTTTACCACCCTTTTTTAAAAGGAAAGAATAAGAAAGGAAAGTGTATTTGACGGCGGAGGGGACGCATAAGAGGAAATATCCTTTTTATATGCGTATCCTTCTGCAATTGTGGATGTTTATGGGCAGCGGTTGCTTCGCTTTCGGCGAATTCTGGTGGCAGTTCGCTCGTGTGCACCTTATACCTACTCTGAAAAATATTTTGTATTTCATTGCATAATCATTGTATAAATTCCACCCGACTAACTCTAGACTCGTACAACAATTTATGCAACAACTGTATCCCTAACAAGTACACAAAGATAAAATTAATTTCAATGTGCATTTCAGAAGAAAATTGGTTTAGCTGATTATGTCCGGGAGAGTAACAGTGCAACATTTCCCTTCATTCTAATAACACTCAACAAGCGACGCCTTCCACAGACCTGTTTAAGTTATTGTAAGTAGAACGGACGCTTGCTTAAATTGCCTCGAAGCGTTTTAAGGCGTTGTCACATCTGACAGCGACGTGATGCTGTTATTTATTGTTAGTTTAGCACGATAGGCGTTGTACGACGTCTAACGTCTAAGGGATAAAGCATTTGGAATATCTAGTCTTAGATTAGTAAGACTGGGCTTTTAAGGCAATTTAGAATTTATTGGAGCATGTATTTTATGTTGTGCAATTTTCTGTTTTTGCGTTATATTAGGTTATAAACTACCCTTTAATCTTACACTCTAACTAATATTTAATCATCAATTTAATTTAAAACTTAACAAACACAAAAACATATCGCTAACAGCTTAAATAGATAATCAGATCGTGTGTACAAGTCCTTATAAGTTGGCTGTATACTTAGCTAAGTGTCGGAGGAAATTGTTTGAAAAACTAAATGTACAATATTTATGTTAACATTATAACTGAACAATGCTTCGAGCCTCGACTTTCTAAGGCTGACAAAATAAAAAGTGGCCTATTTACAAACACGGTTCAGCTTTGATGCGTCTCTTTATTTGTCAGCTTAATGAACGGAGCGTTTCACGCGTTACGGACATTAAATTTTCTTGCTCCACCAATTTATATTTACAGCTACAATTCTCTTATGTTGTAAGCCGTAAGGTCGAAAATGGAATGTTCTAGGTGTATCGTTATTATCTAATAATTTGTCCATATTTGTAGTCCAAGTTCCGAGTCAATTGATTGATCAAATAGAAAGGTTTGGAGTGAGATGATGATCTTTATAGCTGGTAATTTCTATAATAAGTACATTTGTAATATCTGATGGTAACATATACAGTTGAGGAATATAAGTTTCTAGTTTTTAATGTAGTCATTCGACACCTATTCTGCTTCTTTAAGCGTAGTACTTAGAGACATGGTTACTTAAATAGGATCTTGAATTTTTCTTACTAATTCAACAACTAAAAGATTGCCATCAGTGTGTTCTTATTCAAAGTTTTTTAGATTTTGTCTACATTGCAGTTTTATTCTATGATTTTTTGTTTACTTGTTTTGTACCTATAAGCATCTCTTTGCATATTTACAACTCACGTTAAGGGCGTGTATAGCCAATACTGTACTAAGTACTACTGTACTAAATAGTACTAGCTACTAGGTTGTAAGTATTCCGTAGTACAGTGTAAGTGTGGGCCATATTAGAAATCGTGTAGGCAATGTGTTAAAACGCTAATAGCTCTATGTGGGTCGAGTGGCTTGTTAATGACCAAGTAAGCATTCGCTCAAATGCTATTTGTAGTTAAGATTTCCAACACAACCTCTACGGTTACTTACAATGCGTCTTCTGGAATTTTCTTTATACAGTATGTTGCAAAATCCCACAATTCTATAGACTCACGAAGCGCTCAATAATATATGTCATATAGCTTTCGCCCGCGACTCCGTCCGCGTGGTATCAATAAAACACAAACCAAGTAGCCTATGTGTTCTTCCAGACTATCCTCTACATCTATGCCAAATTTAATTGAGATCCGTTCAGCAGTTTAGGCTACAAAATCTAACAAACATCCATCCATCTAATCTTTCACAATTATAATATTAGTATGATTGAAGAAGTATTTGTTAATTCATTATCTATACTAATATAATAAAGCGTAAACACACACTTCTTTGTTGCCTAAGATATCAGCAATTACAGCATATTTTTGAATAATTCTTTTTTAATAAAAAGCCTTACACTTACGTCACGCTTTAGGCTATATATTTTCACGACATTAAACTTAGGGTGTAAATATTTTGGATAAAAACCCTAACGTGGGAAAGAGACCATAAGTTGCTGCCAACATCAAGGACATAGTTTGGTTGCCATGGTTTGTCATCACGTCATGTCATTTTGACATTTGCAATTGATAATTTGACAAATGTAAACAATAAAATAATGTTTTTATAATTTCACGCGGATGAAGCCGCATGGGAACAGATAGTAGAGTATAAAATCTATTAGACATGTTAGATTTATTATCGTTTATAAACCAACAGACGTAACGTAAATGTGGTATGTAACAATCCATTTGTATTGTCGCTTGTATATTTTATTAATGTTATTCGTAAACATCTCAATGTTGCTATGAAATACGATGGCTGTTGACGCTCCGCCGTACCTTAACAATCTCCTGGTGTTTGTGACCTGGGAAGATTTATAATCAATTTCCCGGGTGCATAACTTAAACTGTGAGTGAAATATGGATACGACAATGAAAATAAACTTGAAATAAATCACATTAAAAATATTTTAATTACAACCAATCATTTAGTGCATTTCTAAAGGGAGTTTAATATATATTTTTTAGATAAGTCGAAAATAAGTTTAATATCAGAGATAAAGTTCACTTCCTGAATTTAGCTTGAAAAGAAAATTAATCAATTATCAATTTCTGATGTGTTGCTAGAAATTATGAATAGGTAGTTTAGGAAATCTGCAAAATATTTTTTATCCTTTTCAGTCCTGAAAGTGTCTACGAAACGGCATTTTAAGATAAGATGTGAATATTGTCATATCGTTTTTAATTTTTTTTTAATCACCATGTCCATATTATTATCATCTATCGTTTGAAGATAGGCGAATGTTGAAGTACTAGGCATGCTGGTTGTGTCTAATATACGTGTTGGTTGTTGGCGACTCGAATGCGATGTATCTGTTACTATAGTAATAAGTATTAGCGACCAGGTGTTACGATATCTATTGAAATAAAGAGACAAGGAACAGGACAAGACGGTGAATATACTTAGTATTATGTTTATCGATGTATTTCATTTTATTTTTATTTTGTTGAGTGTGGTGATTAAAAGTTTGTACATGGATAGACATAAAGCAGCCTGCATACGATTAAACTTTTTGTCAATATGTACGTGTTTTATAAAATGGAAAATCGTGCAGTCTTTTTATCTATGTAAATCGTTCTTAGGTAGGTTAGTATATGTTCATTTATTAACATGGAGAGCTTATTTATACTGTTTTTGTTAGGATTGGGGTGCTGTTCCTAATTGGGAACTTGACGAAGGTTTGACGGTAGGGGTTTCATATGATTGGTAGGTCATCTTATTTAATTAATCAATTTGTTTTATTATTCTGTAAAGTGTAAGTGCTTTAACAATTATGTAGATTTCAATAGTCAAAATAACCATAGTAGAAAAATCGTACATTCGGCCGGAAGACTATATTTATTTTTCAAACTATCGGTTATTACTACTTTATATTCATTGTCCCTCGATGTCATTATAGCCGATTTTAACTGTATTTCTTTTAGTCTCGTATCAACCTTCTAAAACTATACTAGCGTATGTAATTTTTCGATTTAATGTAAAGAAATGTTGAAAATTTATTTCAATCATTCAGTTAGTAATTACCATAAATACGGTTTATTTAAGTTCTTATTGCGTAATAATAGTTAAATATTACCTTAGTGTCGACGTTAGCGCGTTAAAACTATAAAACGGTGAATGTGTTCAGAGCTATAAAATACAAACGTGTTTTACCAACTTCGTAAAAACGCAACGGTCTTAAGGGTTCTTCACATTTACATTGATACTAGTTGTTGCTCGCGACTTCGCACGCGTGAAAAAAAATATAGCCTATGTTACTCACAGATAAATTACCTTTCTAACGGTGAAAGAAATTTTAAAATCGGCCCAGTAGTTTTTGAGTTATTTCAATTCATACAAAAAACAAAAATACAAATCTTACCTCTTTATAATATTATGAAGATAAAGATAAAATCTATGCGAAATATTAATATACAAAAAATATACAGACGAATTGAGTACCTCCTCCTTTTGGGAAGTCGGTCAAAAATAATAATATCGGAAATCAGAAAGATACTAAAAGCCATAAACTACTTTTTAAAAATATTGTACACAGTAAGCTATACAACATGAGGAAGGTTTTACACAAAAAGTGACCATTCTCATAAGATTTGGTCAACATTTCGCCGTATTCAATGTGTACCGGACCTAAACTAGCGGATTGACGTGAAAGTATGCAAGATGAGTGATAGCACCTGTCCCCCTCATTAAGTGAACATCTCACTCGTTGATAAGCCTTTCAATGAATATTACTGAGGTACCAAGTGGTAATAATGCCTATCAACGATCTGTCATGGCCGACTCTAACGGTAACCGTTATACGGTAATCAAATTAAATCTTAAATGCAATTGTAAAGATGGCATTAAAAAGATAATTGGCTATGTTGCATTAAAGATAATAAATATCAATTCATAATACATTTGTCTGTTATGTGTTTTTTATAATTTTTTGTAGTTTTTGAATTGATTATAATAAGGTTATGTGTTTTCAAAGTCTAAAAATAGGGGGCGCTGTCGTTCTAGGCATAAAGCACGACTAAAAACAGTAGGCGACAGTCTTTTATTTTTCATTTCTTCGCCCCTAATATAAATTAAACACTTTTTGACCGACTTAAGACAAAACTCAAGACAAAAGAATGAGTACTCAATTCGTCTGTATGTTTTTTTTTATGTGTGTTACGGTGTGTTATGTGATATCTCCGGCCCTGGTGGACCGATTTTAAAAAATCTTTTTTTATCCGAAAGGTAGTGCTTGCAGGTAGGACCCATATTTTTGTTTAATTTTTGGAGTCAAAGATTATTATGTTCTACGAACGACTGTTTATATCCTCTGAGATATTTGAGAACAATGTAATCATTTCTAGTAAAAAATAATTAACCATTATTGAAATATTTCTGCGTTGAAACCTCAAACCGTCAAGGTATGCTACACCCGTTACCGGTTTCAGAGTTAATATTTTACATGCTTTTTCTCCGATTCAGTAGAGACATAACTAGATTCGTCTTGTTTGATTCAGTATACAATATCACATCTATTTTATACTAGCTTACGCCCGCGACTGCATCGGAGTATAATAAAAGAAAACAAAACTAGCCTATGTGTTCTTCCAGACTGTCCTCTACATTCAAATTTCATCAAGATTCGTTAGCTGTTTAGACTACAAACTCTAACAAACATCCATCCATTCATCTAAACTTTCGAATTTATATTAGTAAGATTATGTTTATAGTTGATGAAATGCAACTGGACACCATAATATTTTTTCGCTAACATGAGCTTTGTGTAAGTACTTTGTAAAGCATGAACATAATGTAAAGGATTTAAGTGGGGGTTATTAAGTAATAAGTTGTTTGATCATTATAGTAAACTATCTTTTAAAGGTTTCTATTAAAGGTACACAGTTTTGTATTTAATTTTTATCATACAATATTCCCATAAGAACGTAAGAAGCGGAACTTCGATTAAAACAATGCGTATTACATTTTATTTATAATATTTTAAACATGAATGGAACATAAATTTTCCCTTATCGACAATACCTAATTTTTCAGTATCGCGTAAAGTAGTAAACCCAGTGTTGACTTGACGTTTATGACCGTAAAAACAGCGTAGAGAATAAAGTGTTCTACGTAAATAGGCGTATGATCTTTTCTTCTTCAATTTATGGTTACCTAAGATATTGGACACTTATGGTTTGATTATAAAATACTTAAAGAGCGGACGCTCACCTTTGACTAAACTATAGCACATATGTTGTGCGATTGTCGATTGTTTCGCAGCCAATTCAACTGTTTAGTTGCACAAGTAAAAATCGAATAGTGTGCGCACCTCCATATAAGCTCATAGGAATCAAAGCGAAACTAAACAGTTGTGCGATAGTTCAGTCAAAGGTGCGCGCGCGCTCTAAGACTTTACTGTACTAAAGATTAGTAAACAAGAATAACTTTGTATACGTGCGTATTGGACATTTAGTTGCAGCGGTGTTTGTTGATGGTGCCATAAATATCTTATGGTGTCATTCGTAACGTATTTATAGAAAAAGGCCTTTAATGGCAACACCAAATTTATTTACTTGACATTTACATTATAAAAGTTAATGTGTCAGTCACAGTTTATGTTAATGAGTGAAAAAATTAACTAGACTTTTATTTTTTGTTTTTTTTTTAAACATCATTGTACGTTCCTCGCATTTCCAAAACATTTAGCATTGATAGCATTCTTATGTAATTGTTACTTTACAGTAAGTAATTAAATATTAGCTTGTAATATTATTTCAAATTCCTAATATAGAATTAGGCCTTAACCCTTAATTGCATGCTTTTTTATTGCGCCCTGGAAAGTATTTAGGTTCTTATAACATAAAAAATAATGAAAAAATCTGGTATAAAAAAGGTATTTATTATGAAAAAATATGAAAAAAAAACCACTCAATATATTTATTATCTATGGTCGTCAAAGTGCGTTCGGAAACAGATACCACACGACTTCAATAAAATAACGTAAAACGTGGTATGTATACATTTGGCAAGGGGGCAACAATATGCATTTAAGGGTTAACTCTTAAATATCGTTGCCAAAAGTATAGTTTTTATTGAAACCAAGATCTTTTTAATTATTTTTCCCTTAATCTGTGACTCAAAACCTATACAGAAATATTTATTTCACAATTAAATAAAAAAAATCATGCATTTAAGGGTTAAATGTCGATATACCATCACTAGAACGATAACTGTAAGAGCAGTCAGAGGGGGTTATTTTCCAATCGTTCGTAATTTAGTTCATTGAATATCATTCGATAATATAGCACGTCGGGTAACATTGATTTGCGTGGCTTGATTTGCAGTCCCGGTTGATGTGTGAAGGGTCTGAATTGAATTGAATTGATATAAATTGATAATAGCAATGACGATCCTTTATGAATACGTTGTTCGACTGAGAATATACCTATATATATAAAAAAGAAAATCGTGTTAGATACACCACTTATAACTCAAGAACGGCTTTACCGATATGGCTGAAAATTGGTGAGGAGGTAGCTTAGAGCCAGGCAACGGACATAAGATACTATTTATTCCGTTCGACAGCGATGGATGGATGTTTGTTAGAGTTTGTAGCCTAAACGGCTGAACGGATTTCGATTAAATTTGGTATAGATGTAGAGGATAGTCTGGAAGAACACATAGGACACTGACTTTTGTTTTTTTTAAATTCCACGCTGACGGAGTCGCGGGCGAAAGCTAGTAAAAATATAAACAGAGTTGTTTTCCGCGAATAGTTTCGTTTACAAAAATTATTTTTTGATTTGGAACAGAGTATAATCTACATTCCTTCGTAAAATTAACAAGCTATCGTTCAGTATTCGTTTTCAAACGGGTTGGTTTACAATTAAATGACTCTGAGGTGTAATTATTCGTGTAGGCAGATATACAATGTGAGACTGTGCCTACGCAGGGTCTGTGCTTATTTCATGTTCTATAAACAAAAGTTACTGTGCATTGTGCTGACAGTAATAGTTTATTAAATCGATTATCAATTAGAATTGGATTGAAAATAACAAGGAATCTTTGATTTGTTCGACTTCTAGAGTTTTATAGGTTAGTTTAACTTTCTAAGTTACTATACGTGTACGTTAGTTCTATACGTGAATGCTTAAATCTTAATACTAAAGGACAAAAGAATATTTTAAAACTTTAATCTTCGACATTTTATACAGTATCCACCACGCGGACGGAGTCGAGGGCGAAAGCTACTAGTATTTAATAAAACTATTATAACAGTATGTAAACAACATATGTGCATTAATTTTGCTTTTTAAATTTGTCTATAGTTGGCAGGTAATTATTTAATATCTACTTTATTGTCTCTGCAATGTATTTAATTTCCTGCACTGTGGCGGATCGATTAGTTGCAGTAAAGATGTACATAAAGGTTGTCACCTATCACAGTAATACTTCCCATTATAAGGTAATTTATTTAGGACACAAAAAATGTAAAAGACTTTTACTTTGCTATTGAAATACATCTCAATAAAACATTTACTCATAATAAGGTAAAACAATAGAGCTTGCCAGAAGTTAAAAATATTTTTGAATTAAAAAAACGTCTTACTTAAGTATATATTTGACTCAATTGAGAATAGAAATATATAAATTGCAAGTTTCTGCTAAGGGAAAACTAAATAATACATACAATTAAATCATATTTTTATTTGTTATCGTCATTGTGTCTTTCTCTAATACTGTCTTTTGCCTGCGACTAATGTAGCGATCCAACAGTTTTTGAGTTATATACAAAAATACGAATATTAGTTCTATATAAGACTTTCTAGGTTACACTCAAGTGTGTTAGCACCTTAAACGACCCATTGCAAGACGGTAGGGTCGTCATATGAATATTATAAATCAATTATCGTAGTTATCTTATATAATCTAGCGAGTGTCTGCATTAATAATTGGCTTTGTACGTAAATGATTACTTACATTGTCTAGATTAGCATCGTTTATTAAATAAAACATAACTTGAGAGTCTATCGGGAATATTAACGTACCAAGAACGTCGGTGGCTCAGTGGTTTAAGCACTTGACTTGTAATCTACAGGTCTTGGGTTCGAATCCCGCC
>LD688936.1:6114526-6124824 GCA_003118335.3 Papilio memnon
TCGTTTGTCCTTTAATTACGTGTTTATTATTGCTTATTTAATTACTTTGTTTTTTTTTCTCTTTTCTAATTCTTAATTGTGTTGTAATGTCGATGAGATTAAATGTTATGTTTTTTTAAATATCTACGCGGCTGAATAATTCAGTTAGTATATAAGTAAGTAAGAGTCATTTAATATGTTTTTCATTTGATAGTTTATGTATTAGTTAAAAGCATTTAGTTTATAGAAATAAGTTAATAGCTATAGTTATATTAGTTACGTTATTTAGTTTATGGGTGCAGTTTTTCGCCAATAAACTGTTTCGGCAGTTTGGCGAAATTATATATTTTTGTAATAAATTTAAGCTACTTATAAATAAATTAAAAAAAGGAAGATTAAGATACGAAAAAACACGAAAAGTTATTAAAAAACAGTTTAGACTTTATACGTAGGAAGGTTTTTACGTTAGGAATCTATAGATTTGCAGTGTCACAATGGACGCGAATGGTGAACAAGGTTAAAGGTCCTAACGTTGTAGGCTCTCTCTTGATGAACGGATAAGATTTTGTTTTTGTGACGGTGATAAAATTCAAATTGTGCAGACAATATTTACGACTTCACAGCCCTATAAGGAAAGGTATAATGTTTTACGGTTTCTGCTTATACGGTACGGCCTGAATTGCTTTCTTGTGTAAGAAAATAACTACACATTCGATTGTTACTTTTAGCGGGATTCTAAAATCGTTTGATAGAAACGGTATTTTTATGTTATTGTATCTCTAGCAGCTAATACATTGGTGGCTTTTTTCTATTGATATACCATCGAAAGAGATAGATGCGTAGTGTGAAAGGTGACATGATCAAGAAGGGAGTGATGACTGAGATGAAGGATAGAGTTATCTGGAGGACAAAAACCTTGTCGCGTCGACCCTTTGGAAGTAGGAAAGGGGGAGATGAATCAAGTCCAATCTACAAACTTTTATCATCATCATAAGTTGGTACGATCAAGGTGTTACATGCGTTAAATTTTTAAATACATTTTCTGGTCTAATATCATCATTTTCTTGCCCAACATCTTTATTAGGTCTCATTCAACGTTCAAAAGCTCTTACGTTTGATACGGAAGCGAGTATAATGACAGGTGAATTGATACATAGAATAATGTGAGGAAAATTATCGGTTGTTCCATGTGCTCGTGATCTTGACTTCCGTGGCCTGATTTGCCGGAATGGTCCGCGGGTTGCGGTTCTGACCATTATTTTGCATCCATTCCAATGCTTTTGAATTATTGTTCACGAAGAACTAGAAATGGCATGCTATAGTTTTAAACTCGCGCCTCGTAAATAATTTACGTGTCAAAAATATATTTATATCTCTGTTATTGTTGTTTATTTTAGATTTTATAGCCGATAAATGTTTACTTTTACTTATATGTAGACATTAACCGTTACGAGCGATTCGCACGCATTCAGTTATTACGGTTCTCGTTAGGTATCCTCACCTGTACAATGAAGCCGTTATTAAGCGTCTGTGCGTGTTAATGGACGACTAATTACTGAATAGTATGAATCGAGGAACGCTTTGTCCACAAATTACCGTTTATGATGGCCACTTGTCCGTTTATTTTGAACTCGTGCAATGGCCGCCTGCCCAATCCGACGTTTACGACCGGCCCGCTAGATGTCACTATAACGACTGTCATCGCGTGACATTTAATTCCAGCGACAGCTAACCTATCCGACATTTAATGTAATAACACAGACCTTTAATCTGTAAACCGTATAGTTCAATTTCGTTCGACAACATCGAGTTACATGCAAATGGTAACCGTCGAGCGCCTTACAAGGGTATGCCACACGAAAGTTCGTGCTGTAAAATACCCATTTACTTTAACAATATAGCGATTTACTCTGAACATTTCTTAGCCTTTTAAGGCGGCGTACATTTAGGCCAGTCCCGGATAATGCTCGGAGCTAATATAAATAAGAGAGTTTCGATCGTGCTTTGAGAAGGCTCAGCCATTTATCCGCTATTAATTTTACTGTCGTGCCATCTCAACAAAGATCAACACCATTTTATAGTTGTTTAGCGACGGAATGGTCCGATATGGTCGCTGTTATTGGCCGCAGTGACATCTCCTCTTTGTATTGCACGCTCTTCAGCTGAATTCAGATGAGTTCGTGTGGGATCGCAGTGATAATATGCCAATAAAATGCGACTTCGTTTGTGATAAATGTTGGTAATAAAATTATTTAAATGCCAATTTTATTTCATCGTATAAATAAATTTACACGTTGAATTATTGTTCAATTTTGTACGTTTATACGAACAAGAGAAATTATAATGGTAACTGCATTGAAACATGTATCAATCTTTTATATAATTTTTGAGTTTATTTACAAACATACAAGCTGTTCGCGTGCAGAATCATCCGCATGTAGTTATAAAAACTTTATGTTGTGTTTGTAAAACTTTCAATTGCAATTGTCTAATTCAAATGCACAAATGACAACGAAGGCCTTTGCCATTGGCTTACAATTACCGTGACCATGGCATTCTTGTTTCTTTGCTGCAAGGCTTGTAGTTTTTGTTCCTTCGCCGCATCACACTTTTTTTCAATTGACCCCTTAAATTTTAATAGCGAGATAATATGAAAGTCTATATGGTGTGGTTGCTGACATCCTACATAACAAAGAAGTGTGTCTACGCTTTATTATATTAGTATAGATGTAGATGCGTATATGACGTGTTGACCAACAGTTGAATAACAAAGTTGATTGTCTTTTGGCGCGGGCCCAACGCGCGTGAGTCAAGAGATGCAAGGTATTATTAAAACAATGCACCGCTCCGACTGACGCATCCTCGCTCTTCCTTGTTTACGGCGCGTTGCTTTATGATTCAACAACTGTCAGAACGCTGGGCAGATACCCATACGCACTCAATTAGAGCTGACTCACACGAGCGTCACGGCGAAGTATTACTTCTAATCTTACTAATATTATAAATGCGAAAGTTTACATGGATGTTTGTTAGAGTTTGTAATGTAAACGGCTGAACGGATCGCGATAAATTTGGCATTTGAGGATAGTCTGGAAGAACACATAGGCTCTCTTTTGTTTTTTTTTATTCCACGCAGACGGAGACGTAGCTAGTAATGTTGTAAGAAGAAAGAAAGATTTTATTGTTTGGATTGAATACTGGTGTATTATAATCGTTTTTTAAGAAATTGCTGCCACACTAATACTAGTTTATGAGCAATTAAAGCTGTTTCTTAGATCCTTAGTACTGATTTTTTAAATAAAAATGATTGCTAAGTACCTAAACATAAGATAATAGTATGGCAGCTATTTCAAGTCAGTTTTCAAGGTTATACGAATAGAATTATCTACCCTTAAACAAGATTTTTACCCATGTATGTGACGCTAGTGTGAAAGGGCTCTATGAATCTGTCAGCGTGTGCAGGGATCCTTAATGTTATACCGAGGATCAGCTGCAATACATTGTTGTTTAAAATGTTAATCAAATTTTAATTGTGTTATCTCAACGTTAAAATCTAACAGAGATTTGTTGAAGGTAACACATGCTGTGTTATTTAACATTACAGGTTACGTTTAAAATATATTTTGCATTTGTTTAAGGGTGAGTTATAATTTGATATAATAATTTAAATTTCGTCAGTCAATTGACTAATTTAAGGAAATTAGTCAAATGACTTGTTTAAAAGGTGTCAATTGTTGTACCAACTACCCATATGTTCGAAGTCAAACATAGCGGTTGTATAATTTTGTAATGATTCGATTGCAAAGTCCATACCAAACTGTACAGTTGCTTGGACATGTATAATTTAATACTGACGTATATCTTCGGATAGATAGGATTGCGGAGGATGTTTTTCGCAATTTGCATTCGGATTCTATCTCGCGCGGTGATCTCGAATCTATTAGACGATCTTCGAATCTGTAGTTAGTCGTTTCCGTGTCCACATTCACTAGAATACCTTATAAGAGGTTTTAGTCAGAGATTAATGTTCGTTAATTATGTAATTTTAAATGGATAGTGTATGGATGTTTATATGAAAACTATTAAACGAATTATTTATGTCTATAAAGATATGAATAACTTTCTGTAGATTGACAAGTTAAACAAATGTCGAGGGACAATTCGCCAATCGATCCTAACTAAATATTAATTATCTTATTAATGTTATAAATGCGAAAGTTTGGATGGACGTTTGTTAGAGTTTGTAGACTAAACTGCTGAACGGATTTTGATGAAATTTGTCATAGATGTAGATAGTTTCCAAGAACACATAGATATTTTGTTTTTTCTCACGCAGACGGAGTCGCAGGCGAAAGCTAGTAATTTATAAATAGTACTCGGTAGGTTTGTACACACAGATAGAGATATTTATTTACTTAATATAAATAATAGAATAAAGGTAAAGACATTTAGAGGGATATGCTTGTTAACGTTAGCCCTCTAGCCGTTACAGATTATTTGTTCTCGTGCACAAGTTATTAAGTTGAGATCATTTGATTGAACTGTAGAAATTCTTCAAATGCGATAGTCAAACTGAATTATACCTAAATGTAGTTAACTGTAGGTTTAATTTACATCGTCACAGTTATTAGAAATATGTTTGTGTTATATACGATCTTAAGTTACCTCCTTTCTTTACTGGTTAAATTATATTGTACAATTATACGAGTATGTTGTCTTTTACAACTGTGTGTATAGGTCTTTAAGTTCTGAGTATTAAATATTAAAACTTGTTCGTAAAGTACTTTATGGTTTCATTTTATAACAGTACTAGCTTTCGCCCGCGAGGAATTAAAAAAACAAAACAAAAGTGAGTAGCCTATGTGTTCCAGACTATCCTCTACATCTATGCAAAATTTCATCGGGATCTGTTAAGCCGTTTAGGCTACAAGCTCTAAAAACATCCATCCATCCATCTAAACTTTCGCATTTATAATATTAGTAAGATCAAACTAACTTGATATTTATTGATTAAAATAGATTTTTTTAGTTGTATTTAGATATTTAAGTACAAACGCAAAAAATAGGCGTGTAGATGTTTTAAAACGTCATTCACCACGTGACATCTATAAACATAACCTAATTTGTTGATCTTTTTTAACTGTTTTCTCGCAAATTCGGCCAGAGATTTAAGGTTTTTTTGTAATTTTATGAACAGTATACCCTACAGATTATACCAAAGTTCATATTTGAATGGGTAAACCTTTTGTGCTTTTATTTTTAGATGGTTGGATGGATTTTTGTTAGAGTTTGTAGCCTAAACGGCTGAACGAATTCCGCTGAAATTTGATATAGACGTAGATAGAGAAGAATACAAGCTACTCACTTTTGTTATTTCTTATTCCACGCAGACGGAGTCGCGGGCGATAACTAGTGTATTATAGTTTGAAAGGAATGTAATAAAATAGCAAAGTAGCGAAAACATTTATGAAAGCGCTTGAAAATGTAGATCAGCTAGCAGCGCTGCAAGCGATTTATTATTCAACGGTCAATAATACTTGGAACTAATTACCGTTGTCCTACGCATCTGTAGCTTTGATGTTAGCGACGAGCGTTCGTTGAAGATAATTTAACTGGCCCAGATTCATAGAAGTTCATGTGTGCAACTCAATTCTAATATTCCTGATAGATTGGTTCCCGTCTTTTGATGTTGACAATTTAATGCCTAATAAATATTATACGTATTTTAGACTAGATTTCGCCCGCGACTACATTCGCGTGGATTTAAAAAAACAAAAGTTATTAGTTCCTCTAGATTATGCTCTATATCTATGCCAAATTACATCGAGATCTGTTAAGCCGTTTAGGCAGCAAACTCTAGCAAACATCTATTCATAGCTTTTATCATGTTAGTAAGAGTAATTAGTGATTAGGAAGTATGTTTTGTTTCAATGTTGTAAACACTTTAATAAAAATCGAAATGCATCTTTATTCAGTTGACTACAATCTCCACATATACAAAATAAAATAGTAAAGTGTTTCTTTAACACGTTAAACGCCATCATTTTTTTCATACTGTTCCGTTGAGGCCACACCGGTGACCGATAAGAAAATATCTGTTCAGGCCACGGGGGTCACGGTTGACCTCGTTACTAACGGCTTGATTTTGATGGTGGTTACCGTTTAAGCTAAAAAAAATAATATGACATCATTTACTATAGTTCTATCAAATAAGAAAGTAAAACAATGTTTTGAATTTTTGACAAAATATAAAATTTGATGTGGCCCGTGCGCAAAGTTGAGTGCCGGCACATCGTGTCCCCCATGGTGTTTAACGTGTTAAGTATTTATTTTACATCTATGAAGCTATGTTTGTTGGGTGCTTTGAAGTCTATACACTACCGCATTAGCATGCATAAGAGACCGTAGAAATCTTAATTCAAAGTAGATTGTCAAACATCTATCCGTGACCGCAATCCACAACGCGAGGATGAGCCGCCAGACAACTTTGCATAACTGATACTCCGATATTCCATACCGAACCCATAGGATATTGTTATTCAATATAAGAATAAACAATACAATCGCCTTTGCATTCGATTATAGCTTACCGATATCGAATCCGTATTCAAAATGCGTCGTCATATTCGATACCTCGACTGTTATAATCGGATAATCGTCAGCTTCGATACAAAGATCCGAGATATCGATCTCTCCGTTCCGATTCTCGATGCATCGATACGCATCGCTGCGGGACGTTGACAAATTGCGTCTTTAGGATATGGTGCCGGGCAAATTGGGGCTACCAGTATTTATTGGAAGCCTTAAGGCTACGTATTACGGCTGTCCGATGTTATCATTCCTTCGCATCAGAGTTAGCACGCTTGTTGCCTAATTATGATTGAAATCGATTCAATGCATTTGTTTTATCGATTTTTTTTCAAATACGCGATGTGATTCGGTTTTGTAATGCGATTTAAATTATTTAATTTACAACCTATTGTTTAGTTCTTCTCTATAATCAGATAGCAGTTTGTCGAATTAAGTAGCTTGTTACCTATTGAATTGTAATATTTACTTGGTTTGTAATACTGAATTGATTTATAATGAAAAAGTTGTTGCTTTAAGTTCTTACTATTAAATATGACATCATCTCGAAGACTTAATATTAAAATAGACCATAACAAGCCATTTTAGTACGCTTTCGGGTATACCTCGTTAAAGGCAAGGGCGTTAAGAGTCATTGACACTCAGTTGACCGTTAGTAGTAAAACGATATTTTTGGCACCACAATACACAAGCCTATGTAAACCCATTAACATAGGCAAATAGACTGCCACAGATCGGCTGCGGACATCACACGCGCCGCTATCTCACATCAAAGGCGCCGCCCGCTCGAGAATATCTCCTTACACCTGTTATTTACTTGCGACGAGGCATGTACGGAAGATGCTGTGTTACGATGTCATATTTTTCTCGACTTTTTATTCCAGTGTTTATGACTGTCACCTCTCTAGGATGCTATGGTTTGGTGGTTAAAACAATCCAATTTCAAAGGTTCTAAGTTCGATAGAAAAAAAAGACGAATGAACTAGCGGTTATTACTCTTAATGCAGAAATACTGTTCTTTAGTAATAACCAAAAGAGTTAATTTAAATATTATAATATAAAAAAAATATTCAATTCAAAGAGGATTATTTAATTCCAATTTAACTTATCATTTAAATTTATTTGTGGATATCTTAACAGTATTAAATGCAGTGGTGAGTTGGAACATTACGTACTATTTTATCTATTTCTATGTCCACGACATCTGCGACTCCATCATTTAACAGTTATTACATTGCGTGGTGTGTATGATGTGAAATAGCTTGTTAGATATCATGAAAGTGCTTCCTAGTACATGTACGCTTTCCTGCAATAAAGTCGTATGCACATGGAGTTGTAGTAAATTAAGGTTAGGGAAAAATCTTTTTAATATGAAATAAACGTTTACACATTTGTTTATTCCAATTATAAGCAAGGGATTTAAAAAACTTTATTGTCTAATTATCTTGTGTTATTTTTAATTAACTGGTTAGGTTCATAATTGTCGAGAGCGTCGGTGGCTCAGTGGTTTAAGCACTTGATTTGTAATCTACAGGTCTTGGGTTCGAATCCCGCCGTCATGTACCAATGTGATTTTTTGGATTTTTCGAATTTTCACATGTACATAATTTACCCGACGTTCTTACGGTGAAGGAAAACATCGTGATGCAACCTGCACATATCGGCGAAGAAATTCAAAGATATGTGTGAAGTTAACCAACCCGCACTTGGCCAGCGTGGTTGACTATGGCCTAGTCACCCTAACTTTAGGGTAGGCTTCGAGCCCCTCGGTGGGGACGTATAGTGAGCTGGTGATGATGATGATGATGATGTTCAAAATTGTCATTAAATTATCAATTACTTTAGTGATATGTAAATCAGTTGGAGGAACTGTTTCGGCTGTTTCCGTTTTTCTACTATTTTCTGTTATCCCTTGGCTTTTTGTTTTCACTATGAAGTGTGCTTTACGTGGAATTGACTATATCTACAATAAAGAGCTCTCTGATTGAGATAAAGGCGCGATAACCTGCGCAATAATGAAGGTTCAAGTCGTTCAGCCACCGAATGACCCACGACAATAATATAAACTCTACAAGTAGGGTAACAATGTTTTATGGCTACTGTTTTTAATGTTTAAAAAAGTTTTCCTGTTATAACCTGAAAGTGTATTTTTTAATTGTATTTTTTTTACATTTCTGATTATCTAGCACATTTTACTTTGCTCTTTTTTGCTTCATTTTTGTTATGTCTTCCCTCTTTTTGATATTATACTAAAACTACGTGATTGTTAAACAATAGTATTTCACTCATTCTCTATAGAAAAACAAGAATTATTACAGCAAATAAAAAATTTCGTCCGGTAAAATTCAATTTTAATGGACATAGTCGTTGTACACTTTCGAGAAATAACCGTATAGTTGTAGTAGTCATACATAATGATAATAGTTCGTAGAAGGCGTGTAAGCCGACGCTGGTTGCTCAGACACGACCACGACTGACGTTTTCTACCCAAACGGCTGATGTAATCGCGACGCTACGCGGGAAAGAACTTGTAACTCCAAGGGTTTATGGCTTCGATTATCGGTGATCACCCCAACGGCTCCAATTACGTATTCAATTTCTATTGCCTTAGAAAGGTTGACTTTATAATAAAAACAAAAACCGGCACGGTTTAAAAACGGACATGTCAATGAAAGACATCAACGCAAATTTATCGTAATCTTATGCGAAAAAAATTAAAATGCAGATTACCAGAGTAAATGCTATTAATCATATTCTATATGAACTTGTTAAGAATAATTATTTCTAATTGTTACTTATTAGGAATAATAACATTGTTATTTTGACATTTTATTCTGTTGGTTCATTCTATTGTTATGTCAAACGAATAATTTACGACTTTAATAAAATTTCAAGTCTCTTTTCCTAGACGTTGGTAAGGTCTTACGTGATGTAAGTCATTAAGCTTCCTTTCCACTAGCGCGAACGTAAATCCCGCCGCTTGAATGCTGTTCGTATGAACATGTACAACGAACCAATAGGTAAGTGTACATATTACATTCGCATAGTTGTGCCAGTGGAATACGCGTTTATCTACTGTTGCATATTGCATGACACGTTAACTATGTGGCTAATGTGCCAATAAAAAATGTTCAGTGTGCGACATTTGACATTGAATTAAATGTCGATCGTGAATCATAATTAATATGACTAATTGACTTTTAACAGATACATTTCGATAAAAATATAACTAACTTAAAGGTTATTATTTCTAACCTAAAAATACTATGGGCAGATAATTAACGTCGCATCCAACCTAAGATCTGCAGATTACGAGTTAATAAAAGCGTTTGTACTGCAGAATAATAATTAGGAAGCACTAGCTTTCGCCCGCGACTACGTTCGCGTGGAATTAAAAAAAACAAAAGTGAGTAGCCTATGTGTTCTTCCAGACTATCCTCTACATCTATGCCAAATTTCATCGCGATCCGTTGTGCAGTTTAGGCTACAAACTCTATCAATCATCCATCCATCCATCCATTCATCTAAACTTTCATATTTATAATATTATATAAGTTAGATTTATAATATTAGTTAGATTAGATTAGTTAGATTTGGAGCGGGCGCACACATTTAACTAAACTATCGTGCAACAGTTGTGCGATTGTCGATTGTTTCGACGATTCAACTGTTTAGTTGCACAACTACAAATCGAGTAGTGAACGCACCTCCATGTAAGCTCAGAAATACGT
>LD688936.1:6150150-6161052 GCA_003118335.3 Papilio memnon
TGTTCGCATTATTCTCTTAATATACAATTGTAAATAAGAAGCCGTTTCATTGTTATAATATTTTATTTAAAGGCATTCTCATGCATTAATGATATTTCAATTTAATATATATTTGGTATAAGTACCACAATTCTTTATAAGACAAGTACCGGAAAATACTAATTTATAAAGATTTGTCGTATCTATTCGTTTATAGCTCTGCGATCCAAGGTCCGAGCGGGTGGCATATTAAGACGAAGTTGGAAGTAAAAAAAGGCGAAAAAGAGTTTTATATTCTCTCTCGAATGGGAAGAAATAGGAGAAATCTTTCTCATTTAGCTCACCAGTGCTGACTGGGGAGCTGTGTGGAGCACACTGTTGTTCGCTTAAGCCTTGTTTTAATTACAATAACAAGTGTTTGTGAGAAAAAACAATTGGAAGTGCTGCGTTTGTGGAACGACTAAGGAGTTTGTTTATGTGATTTGTGTTTACTTGTGGGAGTTTTGTTACCAGCTGTCAAATGTGTTTATGGGTTGAATGTGTGTGTTTGTAAACTTGTATGAAGAAGTTACACATTGTAGTGTGTGTTCCCCGGTTGCATGACGCAACAGTTGGATAGAAACTATGACGTAAGTTTACTGATGTTTAATTGCATGTTTATTTTGAAGATATTAATATCTATGGGTCTTTCTTGGCAAGTAATAGACAGAGGATACCCTGAAATTGATTATGGATACGTTTTTGCGCCTTTCTTACAAATAGTAGTCAAATTTTAATTTATTAAAACGTAAATGTGGTTTTATCTAAGTTTTATAGTAATTTATAATCTGTTTATCTAACTTATTATAGTATAACTTATTCGGGAAACATTTCAGGGATGGGTTTCAAATTTAAAATTTAACCTATTTTCCACATTTATAGGATCAATACCAAGACATCTGGACTCTTAAAACCGGGTCATTATTAATAAAAGTACTCGAAACAATAATCCGGCCTAACAAAGTTTGGGAAGGGTCAGAGTTGCCTACGAGTGTACAAAACCTTCATTATCCTTAAAGTCCACAGGAGTTCAATTCAATACCGCTACCTCACTGCAAATAGCTGTAGACCCGGCTTAATATGCATTAAGGATATTCCCGAATTTTCTCCAGTAAAAATGTATGAGGACAACCCAACCGTGATGTATAAGTGGATTATGGTTTCCCTTCCCTTTCGCACTGGTAACTCTATCCCTTTTTTGCAAACTGTTAGGTATTGATCGTTAAGTATGGAAAGTATTTTGTTATAATTATGAAAGTTTTTAATCTGCATTTTTATTTCTATTAATTTTTAGACATTATAATAAATATTTTATACTGGTGAAAAAAGGAGACTAGATAATTTAACAATTCAATGCAGAGAAAATACGTGTGAATTCATTTCTTAAATTGCCAGTACGACTTAGGGTCCTTCAAGAAGCAAGCCTACCATTTCCTCAAAGGCAGGCAATGCATGTGTAGTTCCTCTGGTGTTGCGGATGTCCATGGGCATCGTTGACCACCTCTGTGTTCCCGCCGCACGTTTGCCCCTTTTATTATTTTCATTATTTATTCATTTTGTTTATACACTTTTTAAATGGAAATAACGGTTAATTCCTCAGAATAACGAATACATCTTGTCGATAGACCAGTCACGATACTATCATGGTTTTCAAATATTTCCATTAAACATTTATCTATTAATTAACGTCGTATATTTGAAGAAGATTATGACACCAATTAGAATGTTGTAACTGCAAACTGCGAATAATAAAATCTCAGTATAATAGGCGATCATAAACTGTGAGGCCTTTCAATATAAATTCTCAACAACTTATGATGCGTCAATAAATTTAACAATTCCACGTTGTTTAAGTTCGTTAGTCCGAATTGTGTTTTATGATTTATCATATAGGATAATTCAATAATAAAATAACGTTAGATTTTCTATACAAGTGGACGTTCAAGTTTGAGTGGTACAGTGTTATCTTTATTCTTATTTCTTTTATATTCTTTTTTGAATAAAATATAATGTTGTTATTTTTTCAGCCAAGTCTGAGATGAGACATTCATTTATATACTGTATATTTCCGTTTTTTGTTGGTTTTAATATTTTGCAAATGATAAAAATAGTAATATGAAAGCCGTTTCCATACTTTACCATCCCCTTATTCCCGATCGACGGAGACAAAGACTATGTGATGTAAGCATATTTTTCGCTGGAAAAGTTCTTTCAGAAATCAATACTTTCCGTACTTTGAGTTTACATTTTGTGAAAGATATGATTTTATGAGATCAGTTTTAAATTTAGAATATTCTGGTAGGCTTGTATTTTACAAAATTCACTTTTTAGAGGATCATATCTTTTTAAAACAATTTTTTAAGGCTTACGTGTGGCCAGTAACATCAAAGCTTAGTAATTTTTGAACGATTTATTTCCTGGCTTTTCAAATAAGGTTACAACGTATAAAATAAGTGAAAAGACCAATTTGTTTAGCAGTAGATCGAATTGCGAGATGTAGTTGACTTTTATAGATTAAATTTTATATAAAACATCTACTTATACAGCTTTTACTGAGCTTTAGATGTGTAAAAATTAATATCCAACCTTATTTACCTTTATGACAGACTAGCTTTCGCCCGCAACTCCGTCCGCGTCGAATTAAAAACACAAAAGTGAGTAGCCTATGTTTTCTTCCAGACTATCCTCTACGTCTATGCCAAATTTCTTTGAGATCCGTTCAGCCGTTTAGGCTACAAACTCTAACAAATATCCATCCATCTAAACATTCGCATTTATAATATTAGTAAGATAAAAAATTATTTGGGTTATTCATGGAACAGTATTTATATTAATATTAACTTACTAAATTCAACTCCGTCAATGTGGAATTAAAAAATCAAATCACATCAAAACATTCGCATTTATAATATTAGTAAGATGAAACGATTTAATTGTGCAATCTATTGCACGATAATAAGAATGGTTTAAAGATAACCTCAAATAATTTTTATTTAGTTGCTACGCGGATAAATTGGTGAATGATTTGCAGTTTTTTTGCAAGTCTTCAGCTTAACATGTGTTTGGAGTTACCGGTTCTAAATAATTTTTGTTTTATTCATATATAGCCATTAAGCGATTACCATAACAATGGAATCACGTCCAAATTTCCATATTAGGTAGGCGGAGTTTTAGCTCTGTCTGTTTTACAGGCAATCTTGTGCACTTAACATTTTTTTAAAGTATATAACAATTGGCTTACTAGAAAATTATATGTTTAAGCTCGCTACATACACAATTATCTTACTTCTTACTAATATCATAAATGCGAAAGTTTGGATGGATATTTGTTAGAGCTTGTAGCCTAAACTGCTGAACGAATCTCGATGAAATTTTGCATAGATGTAGAGCATAGTCTGGAAGAACATATAGGTTACTTACATTTGTGTTTTTTTAAATTCCAGACGGAAGTCTGGCGAAAACTAGTTTTTGATAGTTTTAACCAATATAAACAAAACTGTGCGTGTTAATATAAATGTATTACAAGAGCCTTTTATTTCCACGAATATGTCTATCATATGGAATATTGTGAAGTTAACTATGCAAGCATAGCCGTAGGGTTTTAATAGTTGAATGTTGACTGTTAGTAGAAACCGCACCGCTAACGAAGCTAGCGGTAATCTCCAGTAATTGTTTAAGCAACGGTACAATTCCTAAAAGATATTCCGTTAATTGACTCTAAAGTTTGACCTTCCCGATCCCGCCGGCGACCTCTGCCGGTAACTGTTTACAACTAAACAATTTGAACATAATTAAAACATTTCTCGAGTTACAAAGACGAAAGATAAGTTCAAAAATGTAATAGAACTAATTAAAATCTGCTATTTTAATTAGAATATTTTGTGTCCAGTTTCATGTAGATAATTGTAAAGTCAATTTACATCGATTTATGACATTATTACACCATCTTGACCTCTAAAAACATGGAAGTAAATACCAAATTAGCGTGAACATGTAACAGGATTTAGTGATCTGAGTTTTGGTTACTTTCCACCTGTCGGTAGCACTTGGGTAATGAACTTATTGTATAAAACTGTGCTTAACATACTATGTGCATTCTAAAGGACTTAAACGTTCACATGTCTATGCGAGTGCCTGCGTACCACATTTATCACTTTACATTTAATGTCCGCAATACTTTGTGCGTCGCAAAATATTTGTGTCAATCAGCCAATGAGGTGTAAATTAGACATAGAACGTAATCGTTGATTCAAATACTGTGAATACCGAGAATTAATCTCTTAACTTTGTAGCGTAAAGTTTTTAAATGGCAACATTTTAGCAATACTTGCAATTAAATAACATATAATTATACTATAAAGTACGAAAAATCGTAATAAAATCTCGATTATTAACAGGCTTTTGTAACATTATTGTTATCAAAATCAAATTTCATTTTTATAACAACNGCGGTATTGTAGTTAGCTAGCGAATTCGAAATCACCAGCAATCGTATATTTCCCCAGAGTGGCCATGTCCCGGAATACAAAGAAATATCTCGCCGACTGCGTTCTGAGGCGTTTCTACTCTTTTATATACTAACGAAACAATCTTGATACTCGTAAACTCCACATTCATTATTTTACTAAAAAAAATCGTTTCGTTATTTCAATTTCGTTAAGTTGAATCTAATTATAATTAGATGCGAAAGACAGACACACATGTTTCAATACATAATTATATATACTCAAAGTATAATAGAAAATTAATCGTCCAAAAACGTTTCTTTAAGAATTCAGCTATAATTTTACATTTTTGTTTTTATGTTACACACTTCCTAGTTATCGTTCATCAGCTTCTTCCTAGAAGTTTATCTTTAGTCTTCAATATTTATTGCAGTACATAAATAAAGAGTTAATTGATGTTTAATGGCTATTACGACTGTTGTGTGAGATTAAAGTGCGTTATAATAGCGTGTGTAGTAGCGGCGCTGGGTAAACATCACTCTGGTGCTTTGCCAAATGCACGTACAGTTATTGGACTCATGTTCCAAAACACGACCACTATATTTTGAAGGCGACTGTACTCGGAACCGCTACAATGTATTTAATGTGCTTTGCTTTGATTAATTGTTGTTTAATTGCGTTCTAATTCGACACGTGTTTGGTTCACTTTGTTTTGAGGTCGTTGAACTAATCGTATGCTCGTACTATTATTAAATAGTGTTGAGTATTAGAATCTAATATCGTTAAACATTTCAGATCATTAATTGGTTTAAACAGTGTATAGTTGTAACCTTAATTCCGAAAAAAACATTATTTATAAATAACAAAAAGTATCAAGTTGTGTCGAGTGACTTTCATTAGAAAAAATCCATTTCAGCTCAGCGGAGACGTTATAAGTAGGATTTGGCGCTTGAAAATCTAAAGAAAGAGAGGATAGACGCGACAAAAAGAGACGAACTGTTTCGAATAAACGAAAACATAACTATACTAGTAGTATATTTATTTAACATTGAGTAAAAGTAGTCTATTGGTAAATGTTCGAGCGAGAAAGATAAGGCGACGCTGAAAAAAGTCGAGGAAATTTTTCCTCCGCGAACACAAATGGGTTTTCTCGTCGACATTGGATTTACCTTGTTTATATTTATTTAGATCGGTCTAAGTGGATTGGACAAGTCGGCTGCAGCTTTGAACATCGCAGATGGTTAACTCCGCTCCTAGATGTATATCCATCGACTTCGTAATGTTTGTTATTTATCGTTATTAAACGAGGCTTTCAATTCTCATTATGTAGTCACACACGTTAGGTTTTGCATGACCAGCCCTTAGACAAAGTGACTTTCGATTAGCGCTATCGCTAGTAGAATCGACAAAATGTACCAAAATGTATGGGAATGAAAACGAGACAAGCACGTGTTTTATCCAATGATATTGTCACTTCCATACATTTTTGACTTTTCGATCAGCGATAGCGATAATCGAATGTTGCTTTGTCTAAGTGGGCAGGAACGACAGCATAACCGAGTTTAATAGCATACGTAAGGCCGTTTACTCACTTTCGATAAGTGATATCGCTAGTAAAATCTTCAATAAGTGTCATATTGTATTGCAATATTTAACAAACTATATGACACATCGATATTGTCACTTTTGTTTTTTGTATTGTCAAATACGTCATGTAAAACCTAACGTGTGTGGCCTGCATTAGATAAAATTGCATTTCGCATCTCACCTCCTTGGTAATTATCCATTAGTTCTGTTTGACGTTTCCGCTGTTGGCGTGCGTTTGCGGCGTTACTTTACTATGATGAATTTATCACCGTTTTGTTGCTTGAATGTTGGTAACTCTGTTACTTACGACGGCAATCTTTGAAGATATTAAAGACAAGTTTGTGTCTACTTTAAAACTACCAACTAAACGTTAGTATCATACGAATACTATTTCGTAACTCTAGTAAAGCTATCCGGCGCAATTTTCGTTAATAATTAATTTGCATATTTAATTGCCTATTGATGTATTAATAAAAACAGTAATGTTAGGGTTGCCAACGTTCAAGTACATCTATACTAATATAATAAAGCGTAAACACACACTTTTTTGTTGCCTAAGATATCAGGAATTACAGCATATTTCTGAATAATTCTTTTTTTAATAAAAAGCCCTACACTTATATTACGTTTTAGGCTATATATTTTCACGGCATTAAACTTAAGGGGTAAATATTTTAGATAAAAACCCTAATGTAGGAAAGAGACCATAAGTTGCTGCCAACATCAAGGAAGCAAGATTGCCATAGTAATTGGTATTTTGACATTTGCAATTGAGAATTTGACAGATGTAAACAATAAAATAAAGTTTTTATAATTTCACGCGGATGAAGCCGCATGGGAACAGCTAGTAGGTAGATAAAACGAAACGACGACGACAAATTTTAGCAAAACGAGTGCATAGTTAAACAAGGATATCTGGCCCGGGGACAGCGTCGCTGCTATCACGGTTACTTCTTTAAGAAAATATGTCAAACTTACGAGTAGATTGGGTAGAGAAAATGTCACATAATCAAAAACTGACATGACCTGCACGAGAAGAATCTTGTGTTCTTTTTACAGGAGGGCGCTTGTGAGCTGTCATAATTTAAATTGCCTTATGCCGGGTCAAATAAATTTGTGAGTCTATAATTACTGTTTTTAAAAAAAGCTCGTACTCATATTTTGTACAGGTAAACAAGCCTAAGTCACCCCAACTATGAGGGTTCAAGAAGCTATTGCGATATTACAAAAGTTTTCAGTGGTAGGAACTTTTTATTAATGGCGGCGAAGTCAAAAGTCTTTTGTTCTTCGCCGGCATTCCTTTTAAAGGTTTATTTACATGAAGGTAAATTCAACACTACGGTAAACAGTACTTGTGTTAAGGTGCTAGATTGGATGATTAGAGTATCTAATATTATGTTAAAAGTTTTTATACAATTTTAATAAATCTAACAAGTCCTTATTTTTTTATAGTGAAAATCTGAAATCATCACAATCATCGCTGCGTTCTATAAGTGTTCGTTTACAATGTTTAAATCTTATTTACGAAGTAACTATAGATTCTACTATGTGGTTGTGTATAAAAAAAGCCCCATATATGATTCCCATGTTAATTAACATAATTAAAAACCGAAGTTCACAAAGTTCTACTAAGCGATCCATTTAACGGTATCTAATTAAAACAATCTTTACTTACAAGAGAGTTCACATTGTTTCATATCTTACGTCTTTACAAATTTTTATTTTACTTTCAAATACGAATATTTGTTTAGCGTTAAATCCTATATAGCATTTAATGTAACATATTTTAGACTAGCTTCGACCTCGACTCCATCCACGTGGAATTACGAAAAAAAAACTATATGTGTTCTTCCAGACTATCCGTTACATCTATGAAAAATTTCATCGAGATCCGTTTAAAACATCAAACATCCATCCATCCAATCGCATTTATAATATTAGTAATATTTTAAATGCATTACGTTCCACTATTTCATACGTCATAAGCGTATAATGTCTGACAAAACATGCATGTTAAACTACGATTTTAAACGGCCATCTTTCGCTCAGTTGGACCTTTAACCGCATGATAGTCAAGACACGGTGCGTCTGAGTTGTGAGGTCAGCTGGCACAATAGAGGTGGCACTGGAATAGACGTAAAATCGATTACGTGCCGGCGTAGCGGCGAGCGCGCTTCGTGTATACCGGATTATCCCGGATTATGTAGACCATCGTAAATTTTAACATGAAACGTTACCGAAAAATAATAATTGTTTTTTTATTAGAATCAAAAGTAATCCAAAAAGATGTTTTTAGAAATTTCATACATTTTTATTGTAAATTGAAACTGTATACAAACAAGGAAGGATGATAAATAAAGATTGGTCGAGAACAAGGATGTATACAAAAATGAAAGAAACATTCTTCCCCGTATTTTTTTTAATCTTGCTTACTTTTTCTCTTTTAATCAGTTTTGAGCATATTTTGTCTTTACCATGTCTGTATGTGTGATTAAATTAATTATCTTTACCTTTATTAATGTAAATAATAAGCGTAATGTTCATTTTTGTGTTATACTGTAGCGCGTAATCCAATCCTTCAGTGCGGAGCGTCTCACCTTACGGTTTTCAATCAGAGCCTCTGCGGTAATTTGGCTCTGCTCCGGGCGTATCCTTATAGTTTTACCTACTAGATTTCGTACAAAGGAAGTTCATATAAATTTCCTATAGTTGTGTGTCTGTCTAAAACACTGACTCTGTGAAGAGTTCAGATGTTAATATGTTTCTAATTCCGAAGTTTTGATCATCGCTAATTGGTCTGGTTATCCAGTAAGGTATAATTACCACAGTCAATCTACACTAAGGGGTCTTCCTTAGTGATCATTTAACATGAATGCAATCGTAAAACTTTTTAAAATATGTATCTATATGTTTACTACTAAATCATAATTTTAAAATTGATTAAACGAATTAAAAATAAAGCAAGACGTCACATGACAAGGAACATTATACGTTCACTTACGATGCAAATTTTAACGCCCATTAATACAAGGATGTGGGCTGAGACGAGACAAAAGGCGACTCCGTTAAGATTATGTAGCAAAAAAAACTTTTCCCCGCAAAAAATTAAAAAACCGTCGGTAGATGGCGACAGTGTAACTTAATAAAATGTATGGAGTTAACCCTCAAGCTGCGGTCCCTACAAGTAACAAGAGATGTATAGTGTTGGATTTCACTATTATTCGACGGTAAGTTATTTTTTATTTGTTTTACTTTACAATGTTGCTTTCTATGCGGGCTTCTGATCGCAATATATAAAATTTGAATACTAGCTTACGCACGCAACTCTGTCCGCGTGGAATTAAAAAATTAAGTAGCCTATACGTTCTTCCAGATTATGCTCTACATCTATGCCAAATATCACGGAGATCCGTTCTGCAGTGTACGCTACAAACTCTAACAAACATCGATCCATCCAAACTTTCACATTTATAATATTAGTAAGATTATTTTAAACTAGCTGTTCCCTTGCGGCTTCATCCGCATGAAATTATAAAAACTTTAATTTATTGTTTACATTTGTCAAATTCTCAAAATACCAATTACCTTACTATGGCAATCTTGCTTCCTTGATGTTGGCAGCAACTTATGGTCTCTTTCCTACATTAGGGTTTTATCCAAAATATTTACCTCCTAAGTTTAATTGCGTGAATATATATAACCTAGAGCGTGACGTAAGTGTAGAGCTTTTTAATAAAAAAAGAATTGTTCAAAAATATGCTGTAATTGCTGACATCTTAGGCAACATAGAAGTGTATGTTTACGCTTTATTATATTAGTATAGAATAGATAGTATAGATATATATTGTTTACTGTGTAAAATGGAATAGTATAACTATGGATTAGTTTATTCTTCACGAAGAGACATTAAATATTAAAAGTGTTTAATAAAACAGTCATTATTTCTGTAGTTTTATTTATTTCTATCTCATAGGTGTAATTAAAAGAAACACGTGTTTTTGTTCGAAATTATCGCCAACAAGAAGAAACGCGGTGAGATCATTACAATGACTAAACAGAAATAATTGTATTTATTTTAGAAACAGCGTAATTAGTACGATCTCGGCTAATTTATTTCGTCATAAAAACTGTTGTCCAACAGTACTGTTCCCACAAATTCTATTTACAAATGGGTTATCGTGAGCGTTCATGTGAAATGGATGAATATTAATGAGTCGTGTATGAATTTAAATGAAGAGTGCATGAGCCTCTCAGCGGCTACCGTCATAAAATATTACGTACAAATTGAACGGCATCGTTTAAAATATGCGCACTCGGTTTGCCATCGTTTGACTAACGACATCCGGCGGTAATTAAACCTGCCCACCCCCCATGTGGCGCGCCGTGAAGATGCGGCCGTAGATTTGCGGCCACTATCATTTGTCAAACTCCGGCTACCGTTCGAGATAACGATATCAGATCGTTAATGTGAATGCGTTTTGAATTGCATTCATTTTGCACGGCCGGGGTGTGGCGCTAGTAGCAGCAGGGCGCGCGGAGCGATTTTTAAATCGCTAGTTGTCACTTAAGTACCCATTTAATCACTCACCAAACTATAGCCAGAAGAAAATTATTAGTAAAATTAGAATTCAACATTAACTAGAAAAACAATTGCTCCACGTTTATTTGTTTCTGAGAAAATTAATAACTAGCTGGTGCCCGCAACTCTGTCCGCGCGGAATTTAGAAAAAAAAAACATAGAAACCAATGTTTTCTTACAGCTATACCAAATTTCAACCAAATTTCCAAACCAATACGACTTAGGGTCCTTCAAGAAGCGAGCCTACAATCTATTAAAAGGCCGGCAACGCAT
>LD688936.1:6161102-6186695 GCA_003118335.3 Papilio memnon
TAACAACATCTATCCAAATTTTCGCATTGATATTAGTAAGATTAGCATAATTTCTTGACTTGACTAGTTTGCTTAACAATTGTTTGTCTTCAGGAGAAAACTACTAATTACACACGATTTCCAATCCAGTCAGGTTTTTGTACATTTATTACATAACTACATAATTGAAATTCATTCCATATTCCTCTAAAATACGCACACAAACATTATTCTGATAGAAAACGTTCGTTTAAGCGGACATTGAAATCAAATTAGATTTACAACGTTCTCTGAGAGTGGGCCAATAAAACTTTAATTGTTATTGTGCTGTAAAATATAAATTGGTCCTCGAGCTGTTTACGGCCGGGGTCGAACCCGCGACACTTGACTTTGGAGGGCCCGCCAATGTAACAATGTCGCATTACAATTAATCAACCATTATGCGTCACGCATAAATACAATAATTAAATAGTCATTAACATACAAAGACGTGTGAGTCATCAAGACATTTTTAAATAGTTTTAAAATAAGTTTGATATATTATGTGTCACGACTTTTAGCAAATCTGTTGCCTCGCTCGGAGCCTAGAAAGCAAATATGAAATACTATCTCGGTCCGTACAGTATTAAAGAAAAACAAAGGTAGGCCCGCCGTTTATATATTCATATAAACTTTCGCATTTATATGACTAGCTTTCGCCCGCGATTCCATCCGCGTGGAGTTTTAAAAAAAGTGAGTAGCTTATGTGTACTTCCAGTGTATCTTCTACATCTATATCAAATTTCATCGAAATCGCTTCAGTCGTGTAGGCTACAAACTCTAACAAACATTCATCTAAACTTTCACATTTATATTAAGTATGAAGTAAGAATTTAAGCACGATTTGGCCAACTTTGACATCACTAGATTTATGATTATTAATTTTTAATATATAATACGTTATCTCATCTATCTATACTAATATAATAAAGCGTAAACACACACTTCTTTGTTGCCTAAGATGTCAGCAATTACAGCATATTTTTCAATAATTCTTTTTTTAATAAAAAGCCCTACATTTACGTCACGCTTTAGGCTATATATTTTCACGCCATTAAACTTAGGGGATAAATATTTTGGATAAAAACCCTAATGTGGGAAAGAGATCATAAGTTGCTGCCAACATCAAGGAAGAAAGATTGCCATGGTTTGTCATCATGTCATGTCATTTTGACATTTGCAAATGATAATTTGACAAATGTAAAAAATAAAGTTTTTATAATTTCAAGCGGATGAAGCCGCACGCCAACAGCTAGTCTATTGATAACATTTTGTGTTTTCACTAAAAATATCCTATACAGTTACCGTATCGCTATCCGCTATCACGCTGTCCACAACCTCATCAGTTCAAACACGCGCCGTGAGGTCATTCATCATTATTAAAACGGACAACTTCGTACGATGACCTGGTTTTTTAGTCGATGCACACGAAATACTTTAGTGCATTGCAATGAAACATTACTTACAAATAAATCCCAAGTTAGCCTTTCTGATTTCAAGTTTTAATGGCCACTTGATCAGTTAATATTGTATCTTAAATCTACACTTTATAATTTACTTAGTGACCATTTCTCTGCAGTTTGAAATAACATTTTCTCAACAGTTATCACATGTTTGACTACGGAATCTATTCAATTATTTTTAAAAAGAGTACTGTACTAAGAAGCAAATAGAATAACATTAAACGTATGTAACTAATATGAACAGATGTGACAACTTTGTGGACGGGTGTACCAGTATTAGGAGCCGATTTATAGTTGATCAATCACTTGATATCGACGGGGTGCGCTCAATAACCATGGATTACCTTGTCAATGGTCCACTAACGTGTAGCCCTTAAGTGCCCTTTAATATCACTTATTGCTTACAAACTGTCCTTAATGGATTACGTATTAAGTTTGATATAAGGGGGTTGTTGGTCCTTGTGAAGAAGTGGCCTTGGTAATTAAAAAAATAAAGTTTTAAAAACAAATATCTACAAATTAATAAATTGATGTTACAATTAAAATATGTAGGTACCTTGTTAAGTCAGTAAAAAATTGTATATCATACTAATATTATAAATTCAGAAGTTTAGATGGATGGATGGATGTTTGTTTGAGTTTGTAGCCTAAACCGCTGAACAGATTTGTCATAGACGTAGTAGATAGTCTGGAAGAACGCATAGGCTTCTAACTTTTGGTCCTCTTAATATCTTGCGAACGAGGTCGCGGGCGAAAGCTAGTATTCTATATACACCAGAAAAATAAAAGAAATAAATAAAATTATATTTAGCTGTACGGAGTTATAATTTTACTTTGACCAGGAAGAACTCTTGTCAATAAAACTACAAGATAATACTTGTTTAATTAAAAGATTACAAATAACACAGTCGGTAACTTCAAGTATTAATTCCAGGATATGAACAAGTGTAACATTAACAAAGAGCTTGCCAACTTTTTCCTCTGGCAAAGTGACAGTTTCCATAGAAGAATTCTCATCAAACCAAGCATGAAATGCCAGCGCAGAACACTGCAAACCATTAATTACTTACGCCCATACAAGGCCCCTAGAGCTTTCCTACCGACTTCGAGAAATGACCAGAGTGAAAACAATAAGCCTATTCCTATACAACAATCAATTTTCAATTCTATCAAACAGTGTTCAGGTTTAAAATGCAATACCATTATGTTCAAAGCAAGATCTACACATGGATGACCGCCGTGGGAAACGTTTGTTGTGACATGCTGACGATGTTCTAATGTGCATACAAATGATTTTCAACTCTGAAATAAGGGACATAAAGTTCTATTTTTATTGATGAATTCTTGTATCTTCCTACGATTAATTCGAAAGTTATGTTTACAAACACAACATGCAATTTGGCGTCGGTCGTGAGCCGCTCCCCGAAATTCTTTTGGCGTTATTTGATAAACAAAACGCTAATTTTGAAAGTTGGTGTTCGCTATTAAAAATCGAAAGTCAACTTTTTAATTTAAATTTCGAATATGTGAAGTTATTTCATTAGCAGTTTGAAGTCAATTTGTCTGTGGGAGTAAAGTGCGGTTGGTTTAACATTTTTACTCTCGGGGGCTTATTTGTTAAAACACTTAAAATTATATTGCATCTCTCTCAACGTCCTTAAATAAAACAGATCGCAAATACGGCTGTTTTGTCACTAGAAATCCCAGCATCCATTTAAGTACTAAGAACTTTTAGACGTAATTATTTTAAAATCCATTCATTCGTCTCTCAAAGGTCCAACATGTCAACACCTTAAGTTAAGCTTAAGTGACAATAATTAACAAACTCCTTAACTGAAGATGCCTTAATTATACGATGATTTGTAAATAATAAAACACTAATAGAATATGGAATTTAGAACCTTAGAACATTTAAGTAGATAACCATTGACGCAAAAGAGCTAGACCTTTTTGCCACTAATGTGTCTCTTGCGACACATTTATTTATTTATTTTATTTATTTATTTATTTATTTATTCTTTATGCACAAAGTTACCAACACACATTGCTGTTGAACAACGCACTATACCACGTGGAACTGCTAAATAAGTTTGGATCACACGGCTATTCCCTCAGTGGAAAAAAGGTCTAAACAGATCATTAGTTAAAATAGCTGAAGCTGATTAAAGCGTTCATATAAGGGAACTGTAGCTAAAAGCGGCATTTCGCGGAAACGGTTTTAGTTACAGTTAACTCATATTAGTTACATTTACTTGAAACCTTTTACGCCTTACGCAAATCTGTGGCCAGTTGGAAACGTTTTGCTGTAATACTAGTGTTTAAGGGAATAGGGGGAAGTTGTTAGGCTGTTTATAAGAGACTAGCTGATGCTCGCGACTTCGCCCGCGCGAAACAAAAAAGTAATAAAAAATGTTACTGATAACGAAGCTTTTTAAAGGTGAAAGAATTTTTTAAATCGACCCAGTAGTTTTTTCAATATGTACAAAAACACAAGTCTTTCCTCTTTATAACATTAGTTTAGTTGAGTAAACATACAGTATATATAAGCCAAAAGTTAAAGTTTCTGATACATAATGATGTTTTTTGGAAAATACCATCAAATATTTGCTGTCTCTATATTTTAAGTTTTACAACAGTGAGATTTCACGATAACTTCATGCATTTCAAATGTCTTCTAAACAACCTTGAACCTCCGAATTGTGTAATTCAATTATTGATCGATGAAAACAAAGTCCTGTCTATGCATGATCAAAACGTTAATTGCTGTATCGATTCGCTGCGCCTGCGCCCGGCGCCTAGCTCCGACCACCGAGCGCTTTCCGATACATTTGTACGCTTGGTTTTCATATAAAAGATTTGAACAATTAATTTTTTTTGATCACCACACAAATTGAATTAAAGTCGGTTCTTTTCGGTTATGAATTAAAAATCTAATTTCATTGCTGGATTTGGATTTCGTGTTCACGAGTTGTAAATTAAATAAATTAATATCGCGAATCTAGAATTGATTGTTTTATATCGTCTTGCATCAATTCTCTACTAACAAGGAAGTAATATTTTCACGTTGTAATATCTTACATTTTTAAAATCCGCTTTAAAATCTTCGTACGAATGTGCTGGTTCGCTACAAAACGTAAGACAGGTGTATGGTAAAAATCCAGCGTTTCGTCCAATGACTGTGTGCATCCTGAAACAAAGAAAATCTGTGAAGAGGAAGTGGTTTTGGCAGGGATGGCACGTATAGGGGAGATGTTCTCTATCTGTGTGTCGCTCCTCTGTTGTTTAAAGATAGGGAACGCATTTGTTAATACGGCTGACTATGGGCAGTTGCTAAGCGTAGCGATTTAGGAGAAATCCTTTGGCAGTTTTTTTTTATACAATAAGGTGGCAAACGAGCAAGCGGCCGACTAAATCCGCCGAAATGGCAAAGCGACCGCTGCCCATAGACATCCGTTATTGTAGATGCGTTGCCTACCCTAAATCGACGGAGGAGGAGACGCAGATAAAGAGAATATTTCCCATTTCTATGCGTCTCCTCCACCGTCAAATCCACTTTCCCATCCAATCTTTTCCTTTTAAGAAAAGGGTGTAACGGGAAAAGGATTAAAATTGGGCCTCCGGCACCACACTCATCAGACGAAACGCGGAATTGCTTCCACTTCACGCCTGTCTTCTGTGTGGTCCTGGTATTGCACCAGGCGAGCCGGCCCATTCGTGCTAAGATGTTAAAGCGGGCTCTACCACTGTTAAAAGCATTAAATGACCAACTAGCAAACTGCTAAAAAACTAGTATAAGTGTCCTTTCATTGATAGAGAAATAACCACCAGAAGCAATAGAGTTGTTAGACGCCTACATTTCTTGTGTCACAAATTAGATATGCAAAATATACTTAAGACGTTGCAGTACCGTGTTTGTACATTAAGCTTACCCACAATGCTCTGTCACAATGGGTAGCCCGCGGCGATCCATTGTACCCAGTCTCATTCGACCCATTTTAACGAACGCCATTGTCATTTATCCATTATAAATGGATTTATTATTACGCGTGATTGTGTTTCGCGTTTTGATATCAAATTCACAAAGGTTTGATGTTTATGATTTTGTTAACAATTGTACCTAATAATTAAGATGTTTCAATTTAAATATTATCGTTGTATTTTATTATTTCATCCGTAAATATTAAAAATGTAGATACTATAAAAATGTTTAGAGTTTTCATAAGTTTTGTTTGTCGTATGTCCAAAACATATGACGTTTCATATAAAAGAACTGGCTGGAAATCCTCAAAAAGTTTCCATATGAATGCAAACGCGACAAGAGGTATAAAAAAACAAGTAGCATGCTAGTCTCACACGAGGGTAGGACAATATACCAGAGCAGTAGACAGTGCAGACTGATATTGACCGCGCATTTACTGTCAAAGTGTACAGCCCTATAGTTAAAGTAACGACATTATTAACCGAAAGGTCAAAATGTTTATCCTTTTTTTTGACAATTCCACTAGCGAGATCGGTAATGGAATACTATGTCTAGTTCTTTTGTCTTCACCATTCAAACAATCGCAATACTGTTCTGTTTTACTGTTCTCACTTTGCTACCCTCGTGTGAAACTACCAGCGGCGTCTGGAAGCTGAAAGGAGTTTTGTGATATGTCGCCTTCCCTCTGAGCTTTTATTACTCCCTTCACAAGGAGAACGTCTGAAGTTTTTGCTTACGAATGCCCGTATATTTGTTATGTGCCGCTTTTGAATAAATATTTTCGTATTTACGTAAAATGTGAAAATGTTACTGAATTTTACCAATAAAAGTACACATGGATACACAAACTACAGAATGAGAACAAAAGAAATGTAGCCAAAAGGTCAATAAAAGCATAATTAAAATAAAATAAGTTAATATTTTTCTTAAACCCCATATCAAAAATGTTAAGTCATAAATAAGTAGAATACAATGGAGACTTTTCGACTGTACTTAGCTAACTTAATAGGTTAAAAGCTGTACATGTTTAAGTTGTGTAAGCTAATGGTTTACTTGTTCATTTGCAAACTTCTTCCGCAAGCGAACTGTTCATCTGTAACCATTATTTGCTTTTACTGTTAGCGCTCGTGTAGACCACGCAAGAAATATCCCAAGAAACAAATATAGATAAACTAGCTGTCGCCCACGAGTCTGTTTACGCGGAATTAAAAAAAAAACTAAATCAGTATCATGTATTCGTATAGACTATGCTCTACATCTATACCAATTTTCATCGATATAAGTTTAACCGTTTAGGAGATACTTTATTACAGCCATCTGTCTGAACTTTCTAAGAACTTTTTAAGAAGTGTGAACAAAGCTTTACAATGTAGACTTTATACGGCGACAGAGTGTCCGTATATCCGTCTGTCTGTCCACTCGACACGTCTGTCTGAATTTGAATAATTACACAAGAGTTCACTTACAAACTTACACCACTTCCACTTCAAATGAGAGCTCTTTAAAAACAGAATGTTAAATTGTTTAACATAGAATGTTACTATGTTACTTAAGTGGCCGGTAAACGATGACATTTCTGTTCAATTTTGTTTGATGAATAGCCACTGACCTCTATAAATGGACAGGGTAGGAACTGTGGTATTTTGTGTCTTTGATTTGCGCCATTTTGGTGCCATAAAAAAGTTTTAGAACTAATAATTGTGATAGAGTTAAAGAAACGAAAGCTGTCGTTTACAAGCAATCGCCTATCTATTATACCTATTGAAATAGCTTAATCTTTGACAGTTTGATCGTTAAAGTGTTACTTAGAGTGCCCATTGTACTAAGGAATTACTAAATAAACCATCTCTTAGTGCAACGGTATTAGTACTCAGAGTCATATAGATGATAAAAGGGTAAATTATTTATACCTTTCTTACTTGTAGATTTACACATAAATCTTTTTTACTGTAGAAAATTCCTTTGAGATGAAATACGTTAAAGAACGAAGGCGTCGAATCGTTGCACTCACAATTTCAAGGGCGCTGCATTCGAGCTCACAATAAAAAGATAAGAGCTACCCTCAACCCTCCCTTGGTCGTCGCGTCGGCGTCGCTGATATACGGTACATATGGCGTTGTTACAACGGTTATTGAATTTTCAACTTTATTTTAATCAAATATAGTTCGATTTTGAATGATTTGTGAATTTATGCGATTATAGGTTATTGATTCAATTTGGAGCTTTTACAATTGTATATTGAGACGATGAAAAAATCATGTTTAAGCCCTTGTTATATAGAATACTAGCTTTTGCCCCCGGGTCCGTCCGCGTGGAACAAAAAAAAACAAAAGTGAGTAGCCTAATGTGTTCTTCTGGACTATCCTCTACATATACCAAATTAAATCGAAATCCGTTCAGAGGCTTAGCCTACAAACTCTAACAAACATCCATCCATCTAAATTTTCGCATTTATAACACTAGTATGATTGTGTATTTTTAACGAACAGAAGACAATGGGGATTTCTCATAAATTAAAATAGATTTTTTTCTCACCAAAATGTCGTATTTATTGTGTAGTTTACATATCCATACATACATAGTCTTATGTTCTGTGACATTTTCTTTTCTGCTGCATAAATTTTTCCTTTTAAGTTATTTCACTGGTGGGCAGTGTGGCCAACGTACAAGGGCCTCTGAGATTATATTCAAGAGCTGCTTTTCGGTAAAGAGTGTTCGAATGGGCGGGCAGCAGGGGGGGTCGACAGACGCTGGTCAGTCAGTGAAAACAAAGGCGGTTGACGCGGAGCTTGCTTACTCGCCGGGGTTGTAACAGAGCCCTCTCATTTGCGCCTCTTTAAAAATGCAGCCTTTCCTAAAGACTGCGGAGCCCGCCATTTTGATGTTTACATTATGCTTTTGAATTTTGTAAGTAAATTACTTTCTCTGTTCTTTTGTTTTCTGCAATTGTAGACGTAGATTAAAAAAGTTGATGCATGTACCATTTAAACAAATGAAAACTAAAAAACAAAAGCAAGAATTGAAAAACAAAAGAAGCTAGTTGTTTTGTTTTTAAATAACATTTCTTTACTCTAGTACTCTACAATGTTCCTAGTATTCTATAGACCTACAAAGAATAAAAAACGAAAGCACAAGTTAATTAAAGTGTTCAATGTGTTATCTAGATGGCGTTATTTTCAATTTTAAAAGAAAACCATACTCTGTGATTTTAGACAGAACATTACAAGGTGATGTAATATGTGTCAATATTTAACCCTTAAATGCATGATTTTTTATTTAATTGTGAAATAAATATTTCCGTATAGATTTTGAGTCACAGATTAAGGGTAAAATAATAAAAAAAATCTTGGTTTCAATAAAAACTATACTTTTGTTTGTAGACTTTTGGCAACAATATGCATTTAAGGGTTAATTTATATATATATATATATATCTATACTAATATATCTATACTAATATAATAAAGTGTAAACACATACTACTTCGTGGCGTAAGATGTCAGTATTTACAGCATATTTTTGAATAAACCTTTTTTTAATCACTCTTTAGGCTCATTATTATTATTTTCTCGCTATTAAACTTAGGGGGTACATAAATTGGATAAAAACCCTAATGTTGGAAAGGGACCATAAGCTACAAACTACCAACATTAAGGAAGCCAGGTTTTTATCGTAACGGTAATTTTGATATTTGCAATTGAGAATTTGACAAATGGAAACAATAAAATAAAGTTTTTATAATTACATGAGGATGAAGCCGCACGGGAACAGCTAGTAAATAGATAATTTAGCTTCTAAAGTTTGTAATTATTAACTTCAAAACTTCGTTGAAGATGAAATTATAAATTATACTAATCATACTTTATACTATTATACTAATATACTTATACTAATATTATAAATGCGAAAGTTTAGATGGATAGATGGATGGATGGATGTTTGTTAGTGTTTGTAGCCTAAATGGCTAAACGGATTACGATAAAATTTGGTATAGATGTAGAGGATAGTCTGGAAGAACACATAGACTACTCACTTTTGTTTTTTTTAATTCCACGCGGGCGAAAGCTAGTAAATTAATAAATATTTAGACTAAAATGTATAGTTAATATTAATTGATATTAAAATGATAATAATGTTTAAACCTGTCTACAAATAACAGTAATTCTATGATTAATTACTTTCTAAATACGTGAATACATTAAAAATCCGTGTCGCCTCTATAAAGTGGAATCTTCCATGAATACATGCTGAGAAGAAAATTGTATAATGGCTGCGTATATTACAAAAGATTTAGGGGTGGGTACCCCTTGCCAGGCACCCCCAAACCCCCGCCCGGCGGGGTGCTGAGGTTTATTCTAAAGAGGGCGCTATATTGCACCGGCGAAAGGTGATGCTGAACTACGGTTTAAAATTAAATAATCCTTTACCAAAGTATTAAAATAAATTAGGAAATTTACAAAGGAGGAGGTTATAAATCGTCCACATTAATTGAGAACCTCCTCCTTTTTAAAGTCCCTTAATGTGTAGTGATAGTATTATATTTTAACGTTTAGACTGATACTTTTAAATTATTTCTCTGTCACCGTAACATTATGAACACTGCCTGTTTCTAATCTAACTAGAAGACAATTTGTGAACTAAACCATTGTCCATTACTTATCTAATGTTTATTAAAACCAATATGTTTAAAGCTTGACGTTTCCTGCGATAATCTCTGAAATAACAACCTGAACAATTTAAAGAGGCGAAGGGGAACCGTTGAACATTTCCATAAACAGTCCAGCTTGTCAATTACCAGTTCCTATTACAAGTGAGTTGAAATAATTTAGGAATTATACGAGTGCACGTAAATTTATTATACACGTTGTTCCGCCATTATAATTTCAAGTGGATGTAGGCGCGGGGCGTGAGGAATGGCGGGAAAACGAACCGGCTGCAGGTAAATTTGATTCGTTCCACTTGTAACTTTCAACAAAAAACGAGACATATTTTATTTATATTATAGAAAGTTTGTTTTGCTATAAGGAGATATTGTTTTAATTCTTTTACGTATTATTGAATTATAAAAATGTTGAAAGTATGTAGAGATTGCGTAATATGCGTAAGAAGAAACATAATTCAGATATGACATATGATAGAGATATATGAAAAAGTGCACACTGTGCATTGGCACTTTAAGCAAAAGGGCAGTGAGATGAAATATCTAAAATTTTTTGCAAAAGCTGTAAATGGTGTTTGTTTTACACCTTAGATTTTTCTAAGGTTAAATAAAAAGGGGGCAGTGTAAAAGACAAGTGTGGAATAAATAAGATTTTTCGCAATGAGTGCGCGGGCAGGCGCGCGCGTGTTCCCGCATCGGGAAATGACCAATCTAGGGCTGTGCACGGAAAATATCTCGTCTTATTTTTAAGTTTTCACTTTGCCCAATTTAGGCGCAGGGTGGTGAGGTTTACATACCCTTTTTAACATTGTTACAAATGAAAATGTTATGTTAGGCATAATGTTTTATTCGTGTTATTCCTTCAAAATAGGTACAATCCTATCTTTTTTATTTGTTCATTGATGGTCACTTGGTGTGAAGTAAATAGAAACATAGTCTTTGATAATTTGCTTTGTTACCAATTATATTATCAAGATAAATGTACCAGAATTCGTGACACTTGAAGATTAAAAATTTTGGTTTGTCTGGGAATTAATTAATCCAGAATTTTAACAAAAAATAATAGCGTAAATTTAGACGATTACAAAACTTGGTTGTAAAAATTGCCTAACAACAAATTGATATCCGAAAACTTGCAGCCATGGTTGAGAGGCACTAGAGGGCCGTGCTCCCGACACTTGCCTCCCCTCTCTCCTCCCCCGCGGCCCGGGCACTCGAGGCGACAGCCTGCCACTCCGCCATCCGATCCCGAGATAGTGCATGTCCCTAATTTCCAAGGCCCACTTCAACGCCGTCGCAAGGCTTATTTTGAAACGAATAGCTTTGCCAACTCTTTAAGAGAGAAATATGGCAAGGACTTTCACGCTACCAGTTCTGAAGGTATGAAATGTAATTTTATTTTGACGTCTTCGTTCTTACATTGTACGTAGTGCGTTATCTGTGAAATAAAAAAAATCACAGTCTTAAATCACACATAGTATGTTATCTTCATATTATCGGCATAACATATCGATGAAATTTTGCACAGATGTAGACCATAATCTGTAAAAGCACATGGACTACTATTTCTTTTTTAATTCCGCACGGGCAATTTCGTATACAAGAACTAGTTCCTATATATTCAATCAAATATTATGTTTGTATCTTTAGTTACTTATGCCTAACAGTCAAATCCCACAAACTAACAGTCACATTAAGCATTCAGAATTATATGCAAACGTCTAATTAGTGACTCCAATGTTACCTACCTTGCCAATTACACGACCAAACTCCGATTCAAAGGATTTATACGTAAACGATTTCCAAATTTACGCATAATTTATTACGAAACAGTTATCGAATTTGCATGATTTTATTAATTATATACAATGTGAAATCGACATTAATCTAGTAATCATAAGGTTTAATTCATTCTGTTGTTTAACTAAAACTATAATGTACTTAGTGTTCTCATATGATTCTCACGCTGCGTGTGATTTATCGAATAGTGCTGTACCACGTGGGCGTCTAGTCGATATCTCGTTACAACAATCGGAATGTCGATAATTCGTAATTGTAATCGAGTTCTCCGTTTGTCTTAGATTTATTACAGTGCTGTTTGTCAATCAGTGGCATTTATGCGGTGATCGGTGTTAAATTATACGTCTTCCTTCGTAGCTTACTGTTGATTTTCAATTAGCCAAACAATAGATAACTAATTGAACCTTGTGGCTTTGTATTAAGGTCTTTAATGTATTGTTATGTGTAACAATGTATAGGTGTTTAGTTACGGCAGTGTTTAAATGCGATTACAAGGTGCGTTATTAACAGGGATTAATTGCAACAGAACTGTTTATCAGGATAGAGCTAATACTGCAAATTACATTTGCATAATATCGGTGAGAGAATAGAATGTTGTTGGTTTGTTAGTTGATGTTAACATTAGAACGGTTACACGTTGGTTTAAGTGATTAATATATTTGTTGGATGTAGTTAATTCATTAGCTGTATTTGATTCAATAAATACAGTCATTGTAGGTACTAATATACAAGATTTAATACAAATAACAATTCAAATAAGCTCTTAAATAAATACATAACATTATGATAATCCAGCTGTTGCCCGTGACTTCGACCACGCGATATTAAGATAAAAAAGTAGCCTATAATATGCACGTCTATGTCAGCTACCCATCAGTGAAAGTCCGGTCGAAATCTACCCAGCCGTTTCGGAGATTACCCGGAACAAACGCGGCTTGCAGACAGACAGAGAGACAAATATTTTTTAAATGCGATTTTCGTTATCAGCAACGCAAATACATCATATTCCAGAAATCTGGAATTTTCCTTTTGATATTACAAAGAGACACTCCAATTTTTTATATGTATAGATAATATGCGATTTGTGTTTTAGCAATATATATCGATCGTTCCTATATGCTTACACATTGGTGGAAATTTACTCCTATAAGAAAAAAATCTTGGGGAAACGTAAGAAATCCGCGAATAGGGTAAAGGGTGGCGACTCATATGTCACAGGGATGTAGGCGGAGCGGTGGTAAGGGTAGAATTTTTCTTACATATGTGTACGTAATGTTTTAAAATAAGGTTATTGTTGTCAGAAAACAAAAATAACTAACTTTGATTAAATTTTATTAATTAAAATTGTTTTTTTTTTGTAAAAAGCGATGTATAGAAAATATCCTATATTATTTTTTTACTCTATTCTTTAGTACTTTGTCATAAACAGGTCTTAGGACATAAACACTGTTTTTTTAATTCAGTATCAACGTTACTTATCTCAAGTCATTGTTAGTAACTTACGATTTTACTATCTTGTTTCCTAAATACTATTTACCTCATTTACAAGCGAATTATTAATACCAATTAGTTCCACATGATTACATAAATCGAATACGATTATATCACTTGCGTGTTAACACAACAGTATAAGTTTTTACTTAAGACGGATGCTTACGAACCCGCCTCTCATTAACACGCTACTTCCATTAAAACAATGATTTGAGCAATAAATTAGCGTGTAAATTATTTAAACTACAGGGGTGGTCAACTAGTGGACGTAAATTTTAAATGTGTAAGAAAAACAATTACTTTATAAGTGAAACAGTGCGTATTTCCGCGACTGTACATACGTTCTTATTTTAGCAGTGGAAGTCTACGCTGACGAATGAAATTCTATCATCTATAATAAAAAAATGGTAAATAAGAATCCATATTATAAAAACAGAGCGTTTATTTTAAATGTTGTTAAATAAATTCATCGCTAACAATTCATATTTATGATAAGTTCACACGAAAACTCCTTTAGCAAGCAACGATAGAGATTTATTGAAATATTTCGTGTCGACATTTGAACGGTAACAAAGGTTCGAGTTCCGGCGATAACGGGGCGGCTGGGGTCGCGGGTTCAAGTTCATTTGCGGCCTTCATTAGTGAAATCGATGATTACAAAGAGTTACGAAGCAGAATAAAAAGGTTGTAAATTTTCAGGTTAGCTATTCAGTTGTTGTTTGTTTTGATTTTATTCTTACTAAAGACATTTCTTTAAACTATAGTTGACTACAATGATAAATCCTAACTGCTATTTCCCTTTTAGAATGCGCACACCTTTGACTAATCTATCGCACAACTGTTTAGTCTCGCTTTGATTTCTATTAGCTTATAAAGAGGTGCGCACACTACTCGATTTTTAGTTGTGCAACTAAACAGTTGAATTGGCTGCGAAACAATCGACAGTCGCACGACCATGTGCGATAGTTTAGTCAAAGGTGCGCGCGCTCTTCATCTGATTTTAATCTGACATTTACAACTTGTAATGCCGTTAAAGGGACTTACTTATCAATACAAACTCAAATAACATCAATAAACGAACTAATAAATGTAACTGTTCATTGTTTTGTAGAAAGCATGTATTCACGACATCGCGACAATAGCGGAGATCAGAGCCGCGACATCCGATGACCTTAGGTTTCCCGAGCGCGACGCCATTTTGTTAATCTGTGCATCTCCGGATGGTAATGGCTAAGGGTGTATCCACATGTAAATTCATACATTACGTTCCGCTTGCAAACTGCGCAAGTGTTTACCCGACCAACAGGGTATTTCTCGTGTCTATGTAATTTCTTAATAGCTAGTTTTATGTAGGTAAGTTTGTGACCACCTATAACTTGAACGACTAATCCAATTTGAACAATTAACTGGCATTGTATTAATATTATTCTCCAGAGTGTCATAGAACACATTCACTTGTTTTTGCTTTAATTTTTTAAGTAAAAATCGAATTGTATTAAGTGATATTGCTATTGCGCAGTTGGCCACTCGTCTATGGATTGGTGGTGTGGAGACACCCTTATATAGCTTACATTAGTAACAAGATAAGTCCAGGGTGAGCTGAGGCCAATGATTGTGGGAGATTGCCTTCCTTATACCATTCTCACCACCCCGACACTATACAAATCTATGGTATATATGCAAATAAAACTTTAATTGCCTTTAACGATTACCTTTATTGTTAGCTTAATTGATTAGCGTAAAATATATGTGTAGATATGGGATAGTCATCACTAACTTAGGGTAGGTTCTGAGGTCCTCGGAGGGGAAGTATACCGAGGTGATGATGATAATGTGTGAAGGTTTTACAAACCAATATGATGTAGGGTTTAAGTAAGTTTTAGCTTTAGTTTTTGCTTCGTGATGTCTACTTGATAAAGAATTGTAATGGAATTTGGATAAAAACAGGTGATCTGTTAGCTCGTTTGTCGATTTTTTGATATAAAATAAACCAGGTAGAAAATTATGAAAACTACCACCTTCATTTTATTTTCTTACAGTACAAGGTCAAGCTTATCGTCTATTAAAATGTTTGCTTAGTGCCAAGCTGATGAAATGTCCACTTAGCATGCTTAACTATAAGTGCTTTAAGGTTGCCGCCTTCTAAATTACGAATTAATTGTGCTATAACTTTCTCACATATTCAGAGTCGTGTGACTAAGGGAGATCTGAGTGAAGATTTGATATGAGAAATCTGGACTTAGCGACTGCTTAAGTGACCATTAAACCAGTCTTATTGTAACAGGGTGTCTTTAATATTGGAAATTGAAAATTAATTCAATTCGAAAGTAATCCTAAAATATCTTTGGTAAAACAGAAATTAAAAAAAAAAAGTTTTTTTTTATAAAATAATACAAACGGCTGTTTATTAGATACAAAGTATGTAACATTTAAAAGCCCTTTTTACATTGTAACATTTTCATCCTTAATTTTGTAAAACCGTATTGCTTTCGCAATAAGGTCGAGATTGGTTGTAATCTATTAGTTGTCAATAATGCCCACATGTGATAAAGGGAGCACATATGAGTATGGGGTCGGGCGATATGTAGGCGGGTGAAATGAAGGAAAAATTGACAATTTTCTTCGAACTCGGCTACTATTGGTGAAGGAGTCCCTACGTATATGGAGGTATTCTATGGTTTTGACGTGATTTCCATAACAAATGGTTTTAGGTTATATTATATTTTGAATTAATTTTTAAAACACATTTATGTATAATAATCTATATCTATACTTCTATACTTAATATTATAAAGAGGAAAGATTTGTATTTTTGTATTTTTATATTTTTGTATGTATTGAAATAACTCAAAAACTACTGGGCCGATTTTAAAAATTCTTTCACCGTTAGAAAGGTAATTTATCTGTGAGTAACATAGGCTATATTTTTTCATTACACGCGGGCGAAGTCGCGAGCAACAGCTAGTAATTGTATAAAAAAGGAATAAAGGTTTTCGTAATTATTTTTAAGATTGGATGTAGATGGTTACCAAGGTATTAAGTATCGATAGGTTGTTTCAAAGAGGATGTGCTTAAGAAGGGAGTGAATTCAGATATGAGCGCGTATGTACTGAAAAGGAGCACATACTATGCCGACCCTCCGTAGGAACAAGGGATTATTAGAATAATTTTTCAATACAACTGTTACATTAAAATTGTACTCAAGATGCATTAAAAATGAAAAATTTACCTCATCACAGTACACAAAAAAATGAACCCATCAGTGATTTCATTTTCTCGATGTTCGCATACTTTTCATACGGCCGCCGATTGACAGAACGCGTTTAATCATAATCTGTAATCCCAGCCACACTAAAATGAACCTTACACAACAAGCACAAGTTGTATATTTGAATGTTTTTAACAGTCCCTCTTTTCTGATTCCATACGATTTCACCGAATAATGATTTGCCTTGTAATGAGGGAGACACGTAATAATATTCGCGGAGGAAATCTACGGATTTATAAACGTTTGTATTGGATCCAAACTTTTTACAAAGATGTAAATTATAATTCTTTATAAAGAACTCAAGCGTAAATATGAATTTGTAATAAGTATACAATTTTAGATTTAATAAATTTGTTGGCAGTTACATTTTGGTTAGGAATACGTCGCTAGCCGCAGATCTAAGCTTCATGTTGGAGGGCTTTACCATTAATACTGTCTTCGTGGTTTTTACATCTATTTTACATTTTTGTATTCCTTAGGGGCTGAGTGGGAGACTGCCCCCTGTCCTTCCCAGTGCCCATGTTGAATAACTACGATCTACTAGCTCTCGCCCGCGACTCCGACCGCGTGGAAATTAAAAATACCAAAAGAAAGTAGCCTATGTGTTCTTCCAGACTATCCTTTACATTTATGCCAAATTTCATCGAGATCCGTTCAGCCGTTTAAGCTACAAACAAACATCCATCCATCCATCCATCTAAACTTTTGCATTTATAATATTAGTAAGATTGCCAATTTTAAGGTTATATTTTCGTCTTTCTTTCAGTCTTTTTCTGCGACTTGTGTCTTTATGAGAAACGATTCACTAGTGTTTTAACCGAGTTTAAAATACAGATCTTTGCATAAACTTTATTTACGATAGTTGGCAAAAGTATACTTCAATTAATTTGGTGTACTTTATCTATAGATTTAAATAATTATTGTACAAACATCTATATTTATCTCGTAATGTCAAAGGTATTGCTGTTTCGTTAAGGCAATTATGTATCCTTCCTGTGTTTATTGCTGTTACAGCGTCACGCGAACCGGTTTTTGCATGACCGTTTATAGAATAGATGTGTGTAGAATGGATTACTGTTAATTCAAAACAATTTCTATTCCAATTAATTGAATAATTTATTTGCGGAAAAAGTTTCATTATATGACTATCGTGTTGGATGAACGATCATAACATATGCTTGAAAAAATACAGTTTAAGAACAGAAATATAGATCATTTAATGATTTCACTTAGTGTTTATTTGTTTTTTATACAGTCTACGTTTATTTTAGAAAAATTAATAATTGAACTCCATAGAAATTTCTATGTCTTCTTCTCTACCATCATATTTAGAATATTAAGTGCTTCGTGATTAATGACAATAATCTCAGGTAGATCTACTAGTGCAACTACAGTAAAATAGCAACGAACTTGACACGTGTTGGATCTAATAAATCTCGCAGTCCCGTTTAATAAGGGACAGAATTGTTTTAAAGCGAATGGATTACATTCCTAGTCGACGTACGAGCACTTTGGTCCACGAGGCTAAGTTCCAGTTAACAAGCGGTGGCAACTTTCATCTCATTATCCTTGACGTACATAGAGCTCGAAGCATTGTTGTAACGATGGCAACATTTTTCATAAAAAAAATAACTTGTCGAAATGCCTCCATCCCTGAGGCCATGACGTAACGAGTACCAGTGTATGGAGACTCTTCACATGAAAAGCCCTCCACGTCACTCTCATCCCCTCCCTTTCTAATAACACGCACGCGACAAGGACGAACGTTATACTTCTCGTCATATTTTTCCCTTTACCACCCTACCCATCTGAAGCGTTCCTTTATATAAAAGAGGTTCTTGAGAAAATAATAACGGGTCCTGGCTCAAAGGGCGTCCAACTTTCGCTATTTCGTGCTTTGATTCTCGACGCCAAAGAATTTCTTCGAAACCACAAAGGAAATTTCCTTTTGCTATTAAGCAAGGATTTAATTTTCGATTTTAACGTGTTCACCTGCTTCAATAACTGCCGACTTTTGCAAAACTTAAAACGCTGAATTGTGAAACTTTGTACAAAAATTCAAATAGTCCACCTATTTTATTGAAACCTCATTTAATATTAAGTTAGTTAAGCTTATATTCAATAGAAATACTAGTTATGCAGCTTGAAAAAACGGCATTCTTTTGACTATTCATAACTTTCAATCTACACTAATATAATAAAGCGTAAACACACACCTTGTTGCCTAAGATGTCAGCAATCACAGCATATTTTTGAATAATTCTTTTTTTAATAGAAATCCCTACACTTACGTAACGCTTTAGGCTGTATATTTTCACGCCATTAAACTTAAGGGGTACATATTTTGGATAAAAACCCTAATGTGGGAAAGAGATCATAAGTTGCTGCCAACATCAAGGAAGCAAGATTGCCATGGTTTGTCATCATGTCATGTCATTTTGACATTTGCAATTGATAATTTGACAGTAAACAATGAAATAAAGTTTTTATAATTTCACGCCGATGAAGTCGCACGCGAACAGCTAGTTTTATTATAAATGCTAATATTTAACATTGCAATTTGTGGGAACTTAAATGAGGGCAATTGTTTCCTTATATCGAAAATTCTCTCATATCGAGTTCCAGAAAGATATGTATCCATGTTATGACGAATGTAACTTCAACTTTATATTAAGTAATTAAACACATTCGTTCATACGCGTCATTTCGCCTCAATGCCGACACGACGCTATAAACGAAAGCATTTCGTCCCAAGTTCCTTCAGACGGCAGATTTTATGACGACAAATGATAAAAATACTCAACGTTTCATTGTGAAGCTTGTGCCGCTGTTGGCATTTTTGTGCGCCCTCCATATACGTGTGTACAGAAGGGCGAAGTTATTTGCCTTCGCCTCTCTTCCGTCCATTTGCTTCCCCCCGGCACCCTGCCCCCTCGGCTTCCGGTTTCCATATTCCTCCTAACCACCCGCTAGTAACAACAAAGCAAATTAAACCTTAAAACAAAACAAATAGAATAGAGCTTTGAATAATTATTCGATTGATATTTTTCTTTGGCTCTTGAAATTGATGTTACCATGTACCCGTCTAAGAGAAACTGAGCTTAAGTACTCGAGTGTTATGTCTTCATTTGACTATTTAATTTTAAGTCGTTTAAGTCGTTTTGATACTGTAGTTTCGAGTTCGTACACCCCGCAGAGAGTATGGACTGTACGAAAAACATATTTTTCAGATAACGACAATGAGAAAGGAAAATATTCAGATGGAAATTCTTCGATAGGGCGCGCCGGGTGCGCCAGCGTGGAAGATATTAAGGGGCGTGCGCTACTTAGCGATATTTTTCGACATGCTTTACTTTTATTGCGGAATGCTACATCGGATACCCGTTTGTCGTATATCATAAAGAGGCTATTAAGATGTAAGCATTAAAATTGTATTACGAATTTGCCAGACAATGTAGATGCGGGATATGTTCCAGATATTGTCGCAATATGCATACTAATGGATTTTTGTTTCTGTTTTTTTTTTTTAATAATGAAGATGGCAAGGGAACATCAGGAACACCGAAACCTTAGAGACTACAGTTGGCAGCCTTTGAGAAATATATATACTGATTATGTGTTTTAGTTATTTTTATTTTTGTACAACCCTACATACTATTTTAGTGTTTTAAATCAATTGATATTGATAATACATTGTTAGAAAAAAATATGAGAAATAATCAAGGGTTTGCACTAAGTCTTATTATTTTTTATTGTCACTCTTACGTATTTATACGGCCATAAGAGCGCACTAAATTTTAATAAATACAATAAAGATATAAGTTTTATAATATACTAGCTGTTGCTCGCGACTTCGTCCGCGTGAAATTGAAAGATAATAAAAAATATAGCCTATGTTACTCACAGATAAATTACCTTTCTAACGGTGAAAGAATTTTTAAAATCGCCTCAGTAGTTTTTGAGTTATTTCAATACATACAAAAATACAAAAATACAAATCTTTCCTCTTTATAATATTAGTATAGATATAGATAAACATTGGTATAATTTTGAATACTCAGAATAATTCTAAGACTTCGTTTTTATTATGACAAAGCAAAAAGTTTGACAAATTAGTAAAGAACATCGTATTTCAAAAAATTATTGTACGAACATCCCGGCGGGATATTAAGTAACACGATATTAGCATCCCTCAACTAGAGAGAGATGGAGATATGGATTAAATGCTTAATTAGAGAGGGAGAGAAGAACAGAGGGGACGATCTTGTCTAAAGGACATTGGCCTCTAGGGCACGCGACTGTTGATTCGAACTCCTTTTTAATTCCTTTTTTATTAATTATTATACGACTAAGTCATCTTGATACTGCAGCTTTTGTGTCCTTTTTTAGTTTTTCTGTTTAGTTTTTTTTTATTTAACATTGAAACAAACTTATCATTTAACATTTCCTTAATATCATTTTCTTTAAGGAGGAAAATTTTTGACGGACTAACCAAATTACCTAATAAACTCATTAGTTAAGAGCAACAGTCAAGACATGCTATAGTAAAATCTAACCTTTAATAATTATTATACACTATTTTTATTTTATATGAGTTATTAAACACAACAGTTACAATATACTAGTTTCTCTTTATTTTAGTGTATAAGTAGTATATAAGTCGGTCAAATGAGAAAAATATAATAAACGAGGAGTCAAAAGTATCAAAACTTACAAAGCGCGCTACATTTCTTAAACGCTCCAGACTCCTTCGTCTCATTAAGGGGCTTTTTCTCAACAACGCAACGCCGGTTTTATTGTCGGCTTAATGGGCAGAGCGGTCGCCGCCTTTAATGCAAACTTGGCAATGAACGGCGTGCTAACTAGGGGAGGTTCGGGGAAATTGGGTCGGTCTTTGACTTAATTTTTTTCCATCAAGGTCGCTTATAATCAATAGGAGGGTGCTCTAAATTTACGCCTGCGAGTAATTACATATTTGGGGTATCGATTTTAGGGTAGGTCGGGGAGAATCGATTGCTAAAAATCGATGCTTTGTTCTGCGGATAGACGTGGATTTTTTTTTCAAACCTTACTTATTTTCTATCGAAACTTAAAATTTGCTAATGCCAATATTACCTTTTAGATACAAAATCTACATGTATATCGATAAATCGCTGTAATAACAAATACATTAAGTAATAAATAACACACGTTACGTAACCGAAATGGTTTAGTACGAAATTGAATGGAAAATTGTCAATTAAGAATAATTTAAACGATTAATACGAGTTAACGATTTCCCGATCGACTGATGTATTTATAAAATGTGATTTTACATTTTACACCCAAAAGAAGGAAGTTCTGTTAGTTTTTTTTATGTGTGCTAGGCGATATCTCCGGCACTGGTGGACCGATTTTGAAAATTCCATTTTTTATCCCAAAGGTAGTGCTTGCATGTGGGTCCCATTTTTTAAAAATCTAAAAAAATTAAAGTTGCAATTCAGTTATTTATGTAATACGAGCTGTTGCTTTGCGACTTTGTCCGCGTGAAATTATAAAATAATAAAAAATATAGCCTGTTATGTTACTCACTGATAACGTAGCTTTTTCATGGTGATAGAATCTTTGAAATCGGCCTCGTAGTTTTTGAGTTATTTCTATACATACAAACATACAAAACTACAAATCTTTTCTCTTTATAATATTAGTATAGATATTCAACTCCTTTTTAAGCATGTGTTAAAAGGCGACCATCAAAGATCAGTAAGAACCTTAATGTTCAATTTCGGTTAGTTTTCGGTTTATCCACTCGTCTCTGATGCGTGTAGGGACAGCAAAACCGGGTGTGCAATGAAAGGCACAAAGCTTCTTACAATATTTGTTCGGAAGGCGGAATGCGGTAGCTGAGCGGTGCGCAAATATAAGTATTGTAGGAACGGTCAACATACTCATGCGGGAAGTGCCTCGATTGATGGGTACGGTTGGCAAAATATGAAATAGCACAGATTATCAACTTACCCTGTTATTGAATTATTAACGGGTTCGTACAAATTTAAGGTAATTTAAGACAATTTTAGACTATAAGTTATACTTGAGGAGTTGTTAAGTACTTAAGAATGTAGTTTTACAGTTTGTTATGCTAACGGTACATGTTACGTTTCTCTCTCATCTTTAAGCAAACAGACAGTCAAATTAATAATATATTACGTGACTGAATGTATGTATTTCTCGACTTAGTGATCAATAGAATGTTGATGAGATCTTACGAACCCGCCTCTATTGTTATAAATCTCTTCATATTATACTAGCTGTTGCGCGCGACTTCGCCCGCGTGAAATTAAATTATAAATGAAAAAATATAGCCTATGTTACTCACGGATAAATTACCTTTCTAACGGTGAAAGAATTTTTAAAATCGGCCCAGTAGTTTTTGAGTTATTTCAATACATACAAAAATACAAAAATACAAATCTTTCCTCTTTATAATATTAGTATAGATGAAGGAGAACGAATTGCTTTACAATTATTTAAAAACCGGTGTAAAAAAATGCTATCAATAAAACAAAAGAATAATAAGATTGTTTGTTATGTATTTTAGAGATTATAAAGAGTTTTTACTTAATGAACACTCAGGAAGAAATAAACAAAGACGTATCGTATATCTCTAGGAGACTAAAAACAAGCCAATCATATCATTGAATATTGGTTAGTCATTACGTCCGTGAATCGAATCATCAATAACATAAGTCACTCAACGTTGTCATAAAGGTATATATTGGTTCAATATTGACCGTGTAACTGCAGAGCACACGCAAGCGGAGCCGCGGGGCAAACCGCTACTGTGCAAACATTGTATTCACACGAGGGTAGAACTGAAAACCACGAACTACTCCAGTATGACAGTGCTATTACGAAGTGCCAATATCCTAATGATTAATGCAGAAATTCGAGGAAATGTCGTGGTTTCGAATCCCGGTTGCAACAATCGTCTTAAGCTAAATCCTAGATGTAGTTACGAACTTATCTGAAATCCTTGATAATTTTTTTCGATGATTAACACAGAGATAGAAGAGTACCTATTTGACTGTAAGTGCGCGTTAACTGGTAGTACTGAACTGTCCTACTGTTTTGCTTTACTGTTTTACCCTCGTGTGAAATTAGTACCGGTAAATCTCACTAGTACTCGTATGAGTAAATTTGATATTCATTTCATCCTTTCATATATATAAACATGGCAATCGATTTTATTAAATGAGTATGGCGGTTCTTTCGTTACATTAAGTTACTGAGATTTATAAGTCATTTAGTGTAATTTTTTTATAATAAATAAGGTCATATTAAAGTATTACAAATATAATTGGCATACTTCCTTCAACTTAATACGCACCTGAAGAGATTAATCCCGACTCGTAACTTTGTAATATGTTTTGAAGGTTGTTTTACGAAGCGTAATTTGAGCGGCAAACATTTCTCCCTTATCGTGTGTTAAGTTCAGGCAATATCGGAATAAGTTCATGGTATTGAATTAATTTGCGCTCGCGACGGCCGACGTCAAAGAAAGAATTTCTCATCAAGTTTGAAAGTGGAAAATGCGGCTGAACATGTGTTCCAAATTCACCTTATAAAGTGAACGAACGAACTTGCGGACAGATGTGTTAGTCGATTACGAATTATGAAATGTTTTTCGAAAATAAGAGCGCGCGATCAACTTCGACTAAACTATCGCACAATTGTTTAGTCGCGTTATGATTCCTATGAGCTAGTTGTGCAACTAAACAGTTGATTGGGCTGTGAAACAATCGACAATCGAGTAATTAGAGTATTATATATACTTTTGAAAATCTCTACATATTTAGACGTTTCTATTAAGCTTTTAATGATATTAAAAAAAGGCCTAGAGCTTGTTTAATTTTATCAAAAACATATTTACGAACAGTTGAATGGAATTTACAAAATCAAATAAACTGCTTTAAAGGATATTAAGTATACAACGAAGAGCAATTTAGGATTATCGAGTAACAATAGATTCTTGGGATACATTGACACAAAACGTCGAAGTAGAACGAAGCCTCACAAAGAAAGAATTTGCAATAAAATTGAATAGGCCACGCCTTCCTCACATACGAACGGCACTATTGGCGAATGGCGGATTGGAAAAATGTGGAAACGAGGGAAAAATCGGCCGAAAGAGTTGGGGAGGAGTTAAGACGTGTGTGGATAAGATATGTGGAGAGTCAGGGATGTGATGCGCCCGTCGGTTGCGCAATGACTTCACTTTATTTGATTACTAGCTTTCGCCCGCGACTATTTCCGCGCGGAACTAAAATAATAAGTAGCCCGTCTTCTTCCAGACTATGTTCTACATCTGTGCTAAATTCGATTGAGATCCATTCAGTTTAATATACATTTCAACTAGGCATTTAATAACATACAAATTGTACGTCGTACTTGCCAACCATCTTGTAACATCAATTATCTTGAATACCAATTCTCAAATACAAAAAACTGATTAGAATTGAGTCTAACGTTCTGTACATCATGTGTGACGTAAATGTCAAGGTATTAATGTTGACTACGAGGTCCCTAATGAAGCGACATGACTGCCCTTTAGCACGCCTCACTGAATTCAAAATGGCCGCGCGTGACGTCACTAGATATGAGCCGATCTTTGTACTATATTATTTAATATTAATCTTAAAAACTATTACACTTAACACATTATAAGCTTTGGTGCATCTTTTATTAGAAATCTATGGGGATACGTTTTTTAGCATATATGGACGTACTATTGTCCAAATATTTCTAGATATTACAGTATGAATATTTTTTGTTTCCATACGTAGTACACGAGTGACCATCATCACCAGCTCACTATACGTCCCCACTGGGCTCGGAGCCTACCCTAAGTTAGGGTGACTAGGCCATAGTCAACCACG